>JPKZ01002486.1:241113-251694 GCA_000803305.1 Toxocara canis | reverse complement strand
CGAAACCTCTTATGATTTCGTAAATATTGAAGTAAATTAAAAGCGTATGCAAGGAGTCCGAGATTAACGCAACACAAAGGCTACTTTTGGCGTTTTTCTTGAATAGTGGCGAGGAGAGAAAGAGGAGGAGATGGGAGGGGAGGTGAGGAGGTGGTTCATGAAAAAAGTATAAAAATTTGCAATTATAGAAATCGCAACAATTCCCCAAAGCTGAGATAGCGCGTGCTCATATATGCTCTAAAAGCCATCTGAATGTTTAGAGCAAACGCCTTCATCGTTAATTTCATATTGCACCATGCCCACAGTGGAACTCATACAAAACAGTAATCAAGAAATGCCAGTCGGATGGGTGGGCAGTTTTCCCCCGCTCCCAACATAGGCGCCTATCAATACAAATACCAATAATATAACCTGCTGTAAATGAACGGCTCCTTTTCCATTAGGCGTTTCAGCACTCCGATTGCCTGTATCAGCTGGATAGGTAAGATTATCAAAAGCACTCTGCTCCATACCTGGCGGAGCAGCAATCCACTTCAGGCGACCATTCACCACATCCTTTACGATAAGACGCGCGGCTCGCGAACAATCCGGAACACCAGAAGCCGCCATAAAACCTCAAATAAGGCCATTTCAAGAAAAAGCAAACTCGTTATATGAATGAATAAATTTTTTTCTAAGACGTTTCGGCTTCACCACTACCACTGAAAAGAAAGGAATATAATACTTCTGCAATTCTTCTCGACGACCATATTACTGCCAAATCGCATCAGCCAGAATTTTATAACAGTGGTATTTATTTACCAGCACATATCTGACATTAAAAGATTGCGAAATGGAATAAGAAAGGCAGTAAGCGAGACAGAGATAACCAGTACAGGAAAGTGTGAGGAGGAAACAGCAATGTCATAAGACTAATTCGTCTATTTAGCTGGTCCTGGGATACCCTTAACGGATTCTACACCTTAACAGTGAGCATTGCTACAACGCTGAGCGGTCTCAACAACTGCTGCTATGCTTCACGTATTGGTGTCGCAGTTTTTAATGTCTTTTGCTGCCCAAATACCGTAAGAGACAACATAGCTGTTGTGCCACCATAGGGAAATAATATTGGTAAAGTGCAATTTCTAGGCCAATTCCATTATATTTACACGAATAATTCGTTAACGTAATCTATTTTAGAACACAGAAACCTGTGAAAACTGCGGCGTGCAAATGATCCCTACGGAGGGATCTCTTGACACAAAAAATGAACCGCCTATTTCTTATAAATGAAAGTAGGAAAGGTTTTCGGATCATTCTCCTCACCCAAAAAAGTATCTCAAGTACACCCTTAGTTTTTAAGGACATCACAAGGTTTTCGTCAACTGATGACAAATATCTGGAGTAGTAAACGAAGAACAAGTTATTATAAAAGTATAAAGCTACCTCTCATATATGCAACTGATGTGAGCAGTTCATGAGCCGTTGGTGGCTGACTGTCCTGTTCGTGTTCTGTCGCCTTTGGTAGCATCACAGAGTAGGCCTTTTCAAAAACAAATCTCGGTACTCGTGAGGCTAGTAATGCGATAGGCTCAAAATGTTCACGCATATGGTCAACCGGCAGAATTCCATTCAGAAGCATCTCCGCACGATTGAACACAAATGAAGGCATCACCAGCCCAGGACAATCGCATAAAGTTATCTAGAAAAAACGCTTTGGCATTAAAAAAATAATGTTATGAGTTGCGCGTTCCACTGCAAAAGCATGACTCGAGTGCCCATCCTTTCCGAATACCACACCAATTTCTAAATACATAACTTCTACTGCTCATCTTTACCAAATATCGTTTCATGAAAATCACACAGCCGGATTTTAGAAAAAAAAACAAATAGTGAAATACAGAAACAAGCATGACTACTTCAGAAGACAGTTTTGATATGTTGTTCCTAACATTCGCTTTATATCAAAAGAAACTTTGCTGCAGTTCCTGCTAGAGAAAAACCAAGGATGAGAACTGAGAAAACAGACGTTCTGCTAAATTTTGTAAGAGTTGCAATGAATAAAATGGAATGAAGAGGCACAGAGGAGGAGCGGACGAGATCAAAATCCTTTTCAACGTCCCGACTAACCCTCTAAAACTAACACGGTGCTGAACAGACAGGGAGGAGGGGAAGAGGAGGCCGTAAGGCTCAACCTCCGCCTACCTAGATTCATCACGATTGTGCAGTGGTGTTACTCAGTCACTAGCCTAATCTTTGAATACCCTCCCGCCAATACCTAATCTATGAGCAACCGAAGACCAACTTGGCTATCGACGATTAGAGTCTGCAGATGACGTGTCTTTCCAGGTGTTGCGGATACAGAGACCTTCTTCGTTCCCAAAATGCGGTTGATGGTTGAGCTCTTGCCCACATTCGGGTATCCTACCATTCCAACTATCAGCGGTCTACTTCCATCATCCAACGACGACGCACATCCTATCCGCTTTAAATACGAAATCAGTTCCTAGAAAGTGAACATTATTTTAAAAATATGAGATATGTCTAAAAAGAATTAATAAAAAGACAGGCAGATCATGACGTGGTACCGCTTTATGCAAATTAACAGGCGAAGTTCATTTGCGAAATTCAATTAGGTGACGTCAACACCCGCAAGCCTGCCAACATGAAATGGACATTTCTCTGATTGGCCGACCGTTAATTGGCCTCGGTCATAACTGGGGCCAAATCTTTTGACGTTCTTTTCACTCACAAGATTTGTGACGCAGACCCTGTCAAGTTACCTCAGAGCTAAAAACTCTATGCCAAAATAATATTCACACTAACCCCGCACTTTACTGACACTGAGAAGAAAAGAAATCTCACAACTGTTGTTCACCCTTTTATCATAAACATCAAAGTAAGTTTGTCGCTAATGGCCTTATTCTTTCCCTTCCAAACCAACTAATGCCATAATGAAAAAGTCAGTCAAGCCTAACAACAATAACAGTAGCAAATGTCATGCATGTCATACATCTGGAGATCGCAGAAATGGGACGCTGTTGAGGTGCTCTCTCCCCTCTTCACTCTTTTCGTTCTCAATACTCTCACGATCCCGGCTGTCCTCTACGGGACTTACGCTATCCTCGCACCTTGAAGCCTCCTCTTCTTCTTCTTCTTCTTCATCAACCTCCTCTTTCAAGCTGTCCAGCTC
This sequence comes from Toxocara canis, assembly GCA_000803305.1. NCBI lineage: Eukaryota > Metazoa > Nematoda > Chromadorea > Rhabditida > Toxocaridae > Toxocara > Toxocara canis. Next base: position 248,522 of record JPKZ01002486.1, on the reverse strand, counting down.
AGGCTCTAAAGCGCTCCTAAAAAGAAATCAGACAGTCGGAAGATATACGTTCGACGAAATTAGAAACCCATGTTTCCAATTTGAAACATCATCACTTTAGGTTAGGAGAGCGCAACGTTTAGACACATAAAATAAGAACGATACAGAAGCTGAAAAAGATAAATAACAAAAACTAAAAGATCAACATTAAAAGAGGAACCAGAAAATGGCCTCAACGTTGTTGTCGACCAACCACCTCCTCCACATGTCGATCTGAGCAGCAGTTAATAAATCGGCCTTGTTGATGAGAAGAACGTTCTGCTTGGCCACATCACATTCCTTCACGTACGTCTCGAAATCGATGTTTCGAAACAATAGCGGATTCCTCGCGTCAACTATCTCAAATCAATCTCAATCACATGTTGACTTTGCCAATGGGATACCCCACTGGGCCATAAGAATGGGCAAACCCCTCGCTCATTCAGTGCCCTTCCATATGATACTTTGTACGCTTGCCTTCAACGTGGTGAACTTCAGTTACCAAAGATGATTTTCGCTATTCTGCTAATGTCAACCACAACAACAACACCTGGAACATACCAAAGCGATACGGCCATTCTGTTACTTACGATTTCGTCCACGCATTTTTGGTCTAAAATCGCTTGAATATCGTCGTCACCTTGAGTTAGATCTCACGTTAATATTTCAGAACTGTTTTTGGTTACTCTGATATTGCATTTGATTCGGTGTTCCCTTACTGTAATCGAGCAATTTATCAATAGCTCATAGTTTTCAACTGTTTGCTTGAATCTCAATCGAGAATCCACTGTGCGCTTCTTCTCCTTTGCAAGTAGTTCGAGAGTCGAATAAATTTCCCCTTGATGTTGTTGCATTTTGAGATCGGCAAAACCTGTAACCCCGTATTAAGCGGACACCTGTTTTGATCCTCGTGATCGCATGTTTTATTGCTTGTTATCTATTCGATCATTCTCCGTTTTGCTTAGCGGAAAGAAGGTCGCACAACAACAACATTACATCGACAATCAGCAACTAACACAACGCACCCGACCTGCACAACGATGTCACTTCTCTCGATCACTCTCCATAGCTGACGCCACAATTCCAGATTGCGCTCAAATGGGGTCAACACCAGTCCATCCACCTTAAAATACTCACTTCCGACTTGCTGATAAAATATTCTAACGCTTTACCATTATCACTAAGCTTTATTCCAGTTTTCATAAAAGGTGCTATACTACCACAAGCAGCACATTTTTACCATAACCTCCTCATCAGTCAGCGCCCCTTTATGATTCAGAATTCGACAGTTGCAATACTTCCAATAAGTCTCAATACAAAACAGTTTCTAATGTTCCTGTCAGCAATTTTCACAACGAGGGACTGCTCTGGTGAAATTTCACTTTGAAGAGTACCTTTTTCACAAAATTCCATAGTGCTTAATGAATACTCCATCGGATTCAGAATTCACCAAACCAGTCACCGGTAGAATCCGGAAGACCGTTGCAGCACAGCTCGTAAAATTTTTCAGTTTACTGTGATCTGCATATAAGCCTGACGAGCCCAGATAAGGGAGAAATTTGGCACAAATACGGTCAAAGCTCTTTATCTGCAACTCGTAATTTCCATCTCCCCACCTCCTCATTTTGTGTGACTACGCAAAAGTGAGTGACGAAACTTTGTGAAAACTATAGCCCACTAATCACACGTTACGATATCTTCACCTCGGTAAATAACGACCCTTTTGCGTGCGTTTCACCGCTCCTACGATGCCCTCCCTGCTCATATTATGGCGCGGCTAGTTCCTTCTCTCAAGTCCATGTACAGCAGTAGCAAATCTTTTTTTTTTAAACATCATCTGTCGACTAGCCTAACTTCCCTTCGCTTCTCATCATATTTCTGAGAATTGCACCCCCTCCTCCTTCCTGAAGCAGAGGATATGAATGTCGATAAAATTATCCCTTTAAAAGAGGATAAGCTTGCTCAAACACACTTAAAGTTACCCATTACGAAAAGTGCGTAAAGCGCACAACGAACCTCTTGTAATTCGGCGATTCCTTTTCTCCACTGGAGGAAATTCTCGTTCTCCAGTGCTAATAACTCATCGGGTGTTTCCCATAATTCCTTGCGCGGTCTTCTCGGAATAAGAAGTCGATGCTGATAGGCCTTCTGAAGTTCTGCAGTCGAGGTCACATCCTTCTTCCTCGGAACAACACGTACCGCCGAATCTCTAACAAAGTTTTATAAAACATCGCATCATTGTTGGTGATGATTTCTGATGATTCTGGAACGATTCGTACGCTATGCCGACGTGAACAACAAGTCGCTTGTGCTGCTAATGACTTCCAAAATGCGAATTTCTCGGCCTCCTAATGCGTGGTTTTGAACACTGCGTCAAGTGAACAGAAGCTTACTCAAGGACACGAAAGTCGCCGCGCTCGGCCGTAAATTCCGTGCCCGCAAGTTGTGCTTTCGCCAAAAACTCGTCCAAGCTGGTCTCTTCAGTAATTTCGATTTTTTCTGAAAACTTTTCAATATATAGAACGAAACGTGACTCATTACTATAACACATTTAATTATCTTTAAAACTCATTAAGTAACAAGAGGATAAGTCTACAAGACTCGTAAAAGAAATATGAATGAAGGCAACGAACGCGAAGGAAAATGAAGAAGTTCAAAAAAGTTGCGAAGAAATTCCAGAGTTGATTGTCAGAATTGCTATCAACGTCGCTAACCGTAACGTTTATTTATCACTATGAAAAAAACCTTCCGACACAGCTTTACTTTTTGGGTGGTAAACACGCTCACTATTGGCACGTTGAAGAAGTTTCTTCCATGAGACACCTTCAAGAGCTCATTCCAGTTTATAACATAATGCGCCCCCGTTTCTCGTTTTCGATGATCATTCCTACTTTGTTCTATTGTTTCATTCTGAATGATAAGTAAAGCATACCATCACGTATAGATTACGTACATTAGTGCAGCATTTACGTACACATAAGGCGCCATTTCGGTGCAAAATTAAACAGTAATTCAACACGTGTCAAGAAGCAATCCACAATTCTCCTTCGTCCTACTTATGAGATTCGTACTTTTGCAGCATAGCAAACACATTGACAATCTTCTATTTTCCTACTATCAAATGTGGACCATCCATTTCTTGAGTCGTCGCTTCGCAAACAGGAATCAGGCAAAACTTGGACAGTGATTGAAATCCAAGTTGCAAACTAAAGGATTTCGCATTAAGAAGGAAACTAAGCGACCCGACCTTGGCGTAGTCGAGAAAAGCAGCATTTTCAAGGCCGGAATCGTCGAGTTTGTACCCACGATGGTTGACACGCGCCTTTTCACGGTCGTTGAAAAGACTGTTGCCCAAAGAACCGTTCAGACCTGTCCGCTTCTTAGTACTTGGGCGCCTCTTCGTCATCGAATACACAACTCCCCCGACGAATGCAACCACAAAGAATTAATAATCAAAATAGGTACTAGTTGAAGTTGGACTTGAAAAATTCTCAAATTGTTGCTACAGTAATTGTCGGGCCCTTCAATTTTCGTGTTGTAACCGAAACCAAAATTGATATCGATTTTGCAGCTCAAAATCCACTTTACTGTCCTTGGTTCAAATAATTTTAAGAACTGTCCTTGAAAAAAATTCCTGAAGAACAAGTAAGCAGAAAGCTGAGTCTTTTCTTTGGCTGCGGATTCCTTCATAACAATTCTGATGAGTCAAAAAATCGCCTAACGATAACAATTTTCAATTATTCTCGCATTTTTATTCACTACGCGATTTGAAATCGTTGTTCAATTTACATATAAGCAACGTAGTTCACTGTGTTGATCATAAGTGATCGCTTGTTTCATTCACTTCCTTCAGTCGTATATCGTTCCGATGCACTTATTTTATAGATGAGATGAGCAACTAAGTGCTCATTGTAATTTTAAGGCGTTTCGCTTATACATTTTTTTTCATGAATAACTCTTCTCAATCAATGAAATTGTACGCTTATAGTTTATTCGTCTGCTATGCCCTCTTGCGATTGTTAAGTAAAGCTTTGCATATTTTTCGCGTGCTGTTAATTTCTTTGCCTACTTTTTTCGTTTCTGATTTACTGTATTTTAGATGATGGTTGAGCGGTTTGAGTTGGAAAATTTAATGCTCAAACGAGTTTAATTTTCGTGGCAACTCTTTATGGGCGTTGAGAGAAAACCTATTAAATATAATGTGTTGAACACGATCTAAAATATGTAGTGCCTAAGAAATTTTTATGTTTTTCACGTTTCATTCATTCAAGTCTCTGAGATTAAAGAAAGGTTTCACAAGGCTGTACGATTCTTCTCGACTTACTTCATCTTCTTTGTTCGTTCAGTGTGATTTTGGCAGGTTTAAATATGAACAGAAATAATAAAGAAAGTAAGCTAGATATGGTCGTTGACTTCACTCACAGGTCTCTATGGGTTAACAAATCTAAACGGAAGTATTTTTTCGATTTCACAACATATATCTCGCGTTTTTGTGCCATAAAAACGTCTTTCGATGGGAGGAAGTGAAACGAACAAATCGCTCGAATTGTTCTCAAATACGATTTCATTCGACCGAGATGTTTGTTATTCTTTTTCCTCGCTAATCGCGAAAGATGCGGCACATCTCTGCAACACCGGTCAACGCTTTGCAAGTTGTTCCCAATCGTATGCAAACGTGCTACGGTTCGGCAAATTCGAAAGCTTAGTTGTAGATGCCTTATTTGAATACACTGCACTACATTGCACCTGTGTTGCGCTTTCCCTCCTGCACCATGTGATTGATCTTCGTTATGAACTCATGGTGAGGAGGGTTAAAGGCAAATTCAGCAGGCGCTGTCATCTTTTCCTAAAACAAACACCCCACTATTTCGAGGTTTGACCGCAAAATTTCCTGTCAGCCATACCATGTTTGAACACGTTATGAAGTCCCATTAACGTTACGTTTTAAAAGAATTGTGTTTGATCAAGGGGGGAGAGATGAAACGGGTGTATTTTGGATGATGGTTGAGCGGTGACGAGTAGGGGCAACGTTGTAAAAGGTGTCTTCATCCACATACGACTTTCGTCGTTTAGTTGCCGGTGTCAGTTGCTTAAGCCAAATCTGTCACAGGATTGTAGGCGTTTAGGTGATGCTACTGTTTATAAAATAATCTACGTATAAGTTGTACAGTGCATAGTTGCACTTACTTCTATGTGATCTGCCGTCTGTCCACGTCACCGTTCGTTTTCCTTCAATGTGTTCGATACAAAACGCGGTGATGTCCCCACTTTCAGACGTGCATATGCTGTACGTTGTATTAGAAGTTTAAAATTTTTTGATCGTTTCCACTCATACCGCATAAACAGAAACGATTCGTACGCATACGTGTCAATGCCCTAAACGGTTAGGGTTGACCATGGTTATGTGATTTATGAGAAGGGCTACTGTTGTCAATTGAGTGTTTTACTATATGTCGACTAAGCAAGAACTAACTTGGCGACAACATAAAGCGGGAAAATATTGACATCAGTGGAAGCAGTTCATCAGCGACCGAAATGATGTCGTTGCTTTTATTTATTTTCCTCTTTATTTGTGACAATATAGATACATCTTACGACTTGAATTTTTGGTGTGAAAATAATGTGACTGTGTTTTTGTACTCCGGAATAAACTGCCGATAAAGATCTTACTATGTTAATTTCGAAAATTTGAGAGATTAATGAAAACCTCTTCTCGAAGTGTTCTGTCATTCTAGCAGATTCCTAGATATCGTTGGAATCATGTTTTTCGTTGTTCATTGCCTGCATTGCGTCTTATGATTCGTTACAAAGCCTTTATTTATTAAATCACCGTTTTGCGTTAAGAGAGATTTTCTTTTGCATTTGAGAGACAGAATACGTCTTATTATTCCATCGTAGAGAGGTGATTCTTGTAGAGTGACAAACTGAAGCACTGGTGTGCCTCAGTTTGCTAGAGCGACATGTCCATCATGTTGCTTTGCTCTTAATCTGATTCCCATGAAAGGTATTGTATACATATGTTTATTTCAAAGTGATCTGATTTTGCCCGATCTCCTTCCTCATCAGGGAGACGGATTGTGAGTGCTGGAATACAAAATTTACGTTGGAGAAGTGCGATTATTTAATAGGGCAGTCGAGAAGAGAGTTAACCCAATTTTGCATATATAACATTACGTGAGCTTTTTTTGACTGTTTTTATCTTTTTGTGGTCTTCCTACTTTTTCGTTGAATGAGCGGTCAATATATCGCAAAACTGAGTCGTCATACGAGTCACTTCGTTGGAGGCACTTTTAATATTTATAACTGCTAATGTTTTCCCATTCGAAAAAAAGACCTTCAGCATATTTTTCGAAACCTCTGTAAATCTAAAATTTCTTATGTTTATCCTTTATCTGTGGAGATGTAAAGGAAACCGAAGATGAGCTAATTAGTAAAGAGCTAGTGTGTGTTCGCTAAATAAATGCTCTACTAATGAAATAATTAATTAAGCTATTGAAATTTTCAGGTGTTCATGATGGATATGGCTGTAACGGAAGATGCCGATATCGAGCAGTTACTTGCACTCCGTAACGCACTTATGAGTCAACTTAACGAAACGGAGGCTAGCTCATCCAGACGTACTAGGTCAGGATGCCCATTCAGGCGCGCAAAAACCGGACATTCGACTGGTATCGAATCGGATGACGGCGAAAATAAAAGGTTATCAAGCCATTCGAGTGAGCGCAAAACTCGTTCGAAGGGTTCTGATGGTTGTAATGCTCTCACTGCGGAACGTTACGACGACATAAGAAATCGTATTGAACATGGCCGAGAGGAGGGAGAAGGAGCGGAACGTAGCGTCGACCAGCGGATAATTGGGGAATCACGGAAATTCTCGAAGGGCCATACTGGCGAGGAACCTATGGAGAAGAATAAAGAAAAGACCGGCGTCAAGGAAATTAGGTCACCAAGGCAATCGGAGGTCTCACTAAGAGAAAAGACCACAGGAAACGAATACCTCAAGCGGATTTGTGAACGTTCAGCATCCTGCTGTGAAGAAGGCATAGCTTGTAGAACAAAAACTGTCTCTCCTTCAGGCGAGAAGCCAGTGGAGGAGGTAAACGAAAATCAATTTACGGTAGCTGAAAACGTAACCGATACTGTGATCGACGGCGATATCAAGAATGTTAAGCGTAGCGCGGAGAATATAGAAATCGAAAGGCCGGTGGCCAAGTATCGCAGAATCGATGAACGCTCACATGTAAGCTTCCAGCATATACGTTTTGGTTACGTATTTGATAGCCGATTTCTCTTCTGAAGTGGGAATGTGCAGGTGGGGATGAATATTTTTGACATTTCGAGCTGAATTGGTTCGGAAAACACAACTGCTTGTTCATATAAATATTAAGAGG
>JPKZ01002486.1:225775-240727 GCA_000803305.1 Toxocara canis | reverse complement strand
GTCCATAAAAACGAACAAACGAAACTGAGGTGAATAAAGCATAAGAGAGAAATACAGTTGCACTTGTTAAAAACATCAAAAATTTAAAAATAGCGATAGGAATGCTGCAGGTCTTGAATAAAAGTTGTGATGCTGAGAAGTTGTGCTTAAATTGAGGAGTTCAAGCCGATATGAGACCATAATATTTTGCAACCTCCGGAGAGGCGCTGTATTCGAGGCCGAACAGTAGTTTTATAGCCAAGATTTTGATGAGAGGAATGAAGTGAACGGCTATGAGGGGATGAAATGAGTCGAGAATTTCAAGTGTTTTCGTCGAATCGTGCCGAAAAATAACAACTCCGTACGATAGCTTTCCGCAGTTTGGAACAAATAGATGCGTTGTTGGCGGAGATATTTAGAAATAATTAGTAAACACTATAAGAGAATTTCAAAAATTTTCCGCGCTAATTTCCTCTGAAAAGGCGTCATTATGAAAAACTAGGGAAATGAGAATTAGCAGCACTTAAATGGGGCAGCATTCCAATTAAGTTGAGCCACAAAAAGAAATTTTAAACATGTATCGATGACGGAATTGTGTATTCCCTTTGAGAAAGCTTAATTTCTTAATAGTACTGCAAGCCCGAGAAGGGGGGGGGGAGGGGCAAGTGTCATGCTTTATGTTTGAACAGTTTGTTCGGAGTGCACAACAAATAATAAGCGATGGCAGTGAAAGAAATCGAAAAACAGAATTTGTTCTGAAGGTTAACTTCCGTATATAACCGATTAGTTTGTGAATTAATCTTCGTCTTATGACTGCCCGATAATTATGCCTGATAACCTTATGAAAAATTTGAATTTTTAAATTATTTATTTGTGAAGCTATAAAACTATAGCATTTGTATCACCGAACGAATGCCTCTTACAGTAAAGGCGATCGCCGCATTTGAAGGGGGTGAGAAGGGTAAGGGGAGGATTGATCATTGTAGCCTAAAATTATCTTTCCTAATAAATTGATTGGAGCCAATAGCAAATAAGCAGAAGTATATAGATATATATATATATATATATATATATGTATATATATATATGATTCGTATATACATATATATGTACATGTACATATATATATATACGTGTATGTATATATATATAAATATATACATATATATATACATGTATGTATATGTACGTGTACGTATATATGTACGTTACAGATATATGTGTACATATAAACATATGTATACGTATATATGCATATATACATGTATATATAAATATATGTGCACATATGTATATACCGAAATTTAGTGTTTATTTGCGCAATAATAAACGACAAGATGAAAATTCATGTGCAGAGATGATGAACGAAAAGCAATGTGTCGGTGTTTTCAAACTGAGAAACGCAGCCGAGTTTTTGCCCGTCATGGTGCAGTAAAGCACGGTCTCTTTGCCAGTATCTTTTCTTGATTAATTGCAGTGAGGAACTGACGTTTCATAGTTTCTTAAGACGGCCAGTATTTCTTACTTAATCGATAGAAACCTACAGGTAAAAAAGCAGCACTTTGAGCCCCACCACAAAACGTAAAATTTATGAAGCAGAAGCCCAATCGCTTTTGCCGTGAAAGACGAATTGTCGTTTGTTTCAGTCGGATGGTGATGATATTGTTGATCAGCCTTCAATGTTCGACACATTCAGCGATTCTTTGGATTTTTTGGTATGTGACATCAGTATGTTATGGTTCACTTCCCCCGTTTTGATTATGAGATTGGAAACAAGAAAGAGAGGGGGGTAAGCGGAGAGGGAGAGATGAAGAATATCCTCCTCCGTCGGCTCACCTTCCTCCGTTTTTGTGTTTCGGGATCGTTACCTACGAATAGTCTGTTACTGGATTTGCCGTTTACTGTTCTCGACATTTATCGATTAAAACACAGAGCAGTTCCTTCGATTTTCGGAAGGTGGGTACTAGATAATTATCGTTGTTGTGCTAGGCAATGGAGCAACGTTAGGGTGAGTGCTTGTGTTTATTTGACAATGACCGCAACTGCTTAGAAAGCCTTTTTTATTCACTTCTGTGAATTTGCATCTAAAAACGTTCTGGGGATTCAGTGTTTTTGCATAATGATAATGCGTTGTTTTGCTTCTTCATCCGGTAGTTTTAACTCGAAAAGCACTCTTACGAATGTTTGTGTCATATTTGTCCTGTGGCACCCCATCGTCCAATTCAGATCAGTCAGTCAACTTAGTGTACTTATTTACAATTGGTTAGATATTTACAGGTAGGGTTTTGCATATCTGAAAGTATTTCTTGGCTGGTCAGGTCGCATATCAAATGTAAAAATGAATTTTTGAAGCGAGATTAATATAACTGGTTGTATGCCTGAAAATATAAGTGCAGTACAAGCTTCATTATTTTTGGATACTTTATGAAAGCGGTGGGTGAGATGAGCCCAACTGCAAAGAAGCATCCTCCCAATTTTCTCTCGCACACTTCATTTGTTTTATGCTGGCATAATAGGAGAAATGACAAATTCAGACCAAATCGGGAAGCTGTGCGGCAACGTTAACAAATGAAGTGGAAGACCACAGTAATACACCGGCTGAGAAGAAAGTGGAAGATGATGGGCAGGAGGGAAGTAGTCGAGGACACACCTTTCTGCCGCCTCCTCCGCCACCGCCTGCAATTTGCGATGATCCCTCTATGGAGGCCAATACAATCATTCCCCCACCACCAATGCCACCCGAGCAACAGTCCCTTCATTTGTCACCGAATGGTATGCCTTTTTTCCCCCAAAGTGATAGGTCCTTTTGCCACAGTTTTTTTCCGTATAACTTAGGCTTTAGGGAAGAGGATTGAATGATAAATGTAAGATACGGCAGTGGAGAGATGCGCCAAAAAGCAAGTTACTGGAGGTGCAAAACTCGTGCATGAAACGATCAAACGCGGTTTACGAAGTGGTATCGCGCCGTATATGAGTACAAGGGACCGCTCAAATGCACAATTGACCTCGGTTTGCTTCAGTCTCCTTCGGCTAAAAAATTCACCTCATCATCAAATTCACTTTCCTGTGTCTCCACATTGATAACGACGAAACGGTACTGAAAGTAATAAATGTTTCGCAGCTGAAACAGCACCATCTTGCCCACCTTGTGTTCAGATCCTTCAGTGATTCATCTGCTGCGTATTACCGCTGATGTAGTGTTCTGATCCGGAATCCCGGTATTCCGTAAATTTCAGGTTCCTAAAGGAAAAAACTCGTTTCATCCCTATTGTGCACATACTGTCGTGCTCAGATTACCTGAATTAGATGTGGTTATTGGCTGTGATGAGCGACTGAGCGAGGCTGGTGGCATTGATGGGCAACTGAGCGGGGTTGGTGACAGTGATGGGCAACTGAGCGGGGGTGGTGGCACTGATGGGCAACTGAGCAGGCGATGATAAGAGAAAATGTAACTGCTGGGGAAATGTCGGAGTATTTTACTGTAACTGAGGAAATTGTTGAAGTTATGTCGAGAAAAATTACTGTTTTAGTAACAAATGTATATTTTGTGCATTTTCTAAGGAATGCGTTGCTGCTGTGCAGCGAGGATGTATTTATGATGATTCTCTCCATTATATCAGTATCGCTATTTTATGCGCGAGTAGCTTTTTATAAATCTTAAAGCAATGGCTGTCAAACTCGGAGTATTTGTCCTGAATTGTTTAAAACTTGTGGTACCCTCTAGAATATTTAAGGATCGCTTTATTACAAGGACAGGATCAAATTTCCTTATGGGATGAAATCATTTGAGGGCTACTTTTCTAAGGTCCTTTTTTTCATGTCGAAGTCGAACGTTATCCTTTCAAAGCAGAAAGCGACCCGAATCGATAAACAGAGGTCTCGTTCAGGTCAAGGCCTGGTCTTCACATACCCAAACATCTCCTACCGCCTGCACTTGAGGGGGAGGGGGCGAGGGGAGGAGACGAGAGGAGAGGGAGAGATGTTGCTTAAAAAATTGAAATTTCCAGCATCTGTCCGAAAATTAGGGGCCAGGCTGGACTATAGTAATAGATTTCTAGCTCGGCCATTAGTGCTGATAGCTGATTATTCTTTTTGGCGCAGTGCTTTTTATCAGTGATATTTTCTATTCATTGTGTTTTCTTTATTATGTTTTTTCCTCTGTTTGTTTTGACGATGAAATGTGCCAAATCATGTAACTCGCATTGCGGGTTCTTTGCAGAGACAGAACTGGGAGAGAAAGGGCCGGAAATGAGCTATTCGATTAAGGAGGGTGTCGAGGATAACTTCATTTCGTGAGTTATTTTTTCTCGTCGATTGATTGTAACGCTACAATTTCTGTGTATTTGCATATGCTAGTCTTTTTTCTTTTATTTTGACAAGCATTAAAAATCATGGAGAGAGGAGAAAAAATAGGAGAAATGCAGTGATACGTCGTGTTTTTCTATTCCAGTTCGTTATGCTAGCAAAGTGCCGGGACATTGGACAGCACTTGAGTAAAATTTGCGTAGATCTAGTCTCAGGAACAAAATGGCCACTTTTTCAATAGTAATTTAGTTGTTGATGGACGGCAGTTGCGCACTAGCGAATCTCATAAATAAGATTTTTTGGCCAACTGTGCCATCATCAATAGTGATTTTGTTAAGAAGCCCAGGATTCGTTAAAATATCTGTTATCTGTAAACATTCTACGTATTTGTCAGAAACACTTCCTGCTCTTTACAAAACCGCTCTTGGTTTATTTTTATGAAAATCTGGTAAAAATTACCATAAATATACCACCGCATTTCACAAATCGTTATATATTCTATACATTCGCGTTGATGCATAGAGTGCTGAAACCCTAAATAAGCATGACTGGTTACTGCGCGGTTGGTATTTCTTAACAATAATACTTTTGCTCAATATTTGTTCAGCTACAATTGTATTACCTGTAGGAAAGAAATTTCCATGTCGATTTTGTTGGTCTGATTTAGCATTGGAAACTAAGATTTCGGGAGGAATTCGGGTAAGCGGGGCGTAATCACAACGAAGAAAAGGTGGTTGATTGCTCACAACGAAGCGCTTCAGCTTCACGCTAAGAAAAACTTCTAAAGTTTGGTAAATTTTTATATAACTGTTTATTTTCTGAGCTACAAATGCGAAAAGTGGCCTCATTTTCAAAGTTCCATATGCGTGTGTTGTATCTCCGTTCGATGCTGTCTCTTAATTTTTGGGGCAGGTGATCCTTGACCCACTGGAAAGTCCGAGTACATTCCTGAAAGTCGATGTTCGGAAGAGCTGGAGATAGTTATTCGTTATTCTGTTTGGAGTGAGGCTATTTTATGTTTTCAGGGGTGACGAATGTGAGGAAAATATCGATTCGTTGTTGGAGAAACCTTTTAGGGATGGTCAAACCGGCAAAGTGCCAATGCCTAATGAGGGCGAAATGCGGTGCGTTATTTTAATTAAAAGTATCTGAAGTTGTTTGCAGTGATTATGAGGAAGGCATATATTCAAGTGCTTATATTCCATAAGGCTGTAGTCTTACGTAATCGTCAACCTTAGAAGGTTAACACTGTTCTTAATGTTGTTTTAACCATAAGTTTTTTTCTCACCAAAAAACCGAATGAAACAAACCTATAGAGAAAGTTCTAAGGAAACTAAGAATTGGGAATATCTAAAAACGCAGTCTATAAGAATTAGGGGAGCAAAATTTTCGAAGAGGAGGACCATGTGTTGACTAATATGTTTGATCTGTATGCAGTTTTGTTGCATGTTGAGCTGAGTAAAGGCCATATCGCATTTGAGCTTTTTTCATATTGAGGGGAAAATTGATTTTCAAGTAACTTTCATAGCGAAGGTTACTTCGAAAGTCATAGCGAAGGTATGATGTTGAATAAAAGGCAGCTGGGTTTTGGAAGGAGAGGGAGAGGCTTGCGCCTCAAGGAGGTTTTAATTTGTTACGTTGACGACAAGCGGCCTACAGATGATTTTTTAAATAATTAGCTCATTCACGACAAATTTACGATTGATTCCTTTATCAGTTTGGCAATGATTAATCTACTTGCTGCCAAGCGCATAAATGAATCATGGCTTTGTCTTGAATAACTGGTCAAAAAAATCCATGTGCAACCGGCTGATTATCGTCAAAATGAATAAGTAAGAAAAGCTAAAACGGAAGAAAACACTTCTTTTTTTGTATAGTAGCATAATGTGAAGACCACATGTCAATGCTGGACAGCTTACGTAATGCTAATGGTCACTAATTTAAAGGCTCCTCTGCCTAAAATATTTTTTCTTTGTTGCCTTGAAAAATACTGCCTCATTAATGTTACTGGACGCCCTATACTTCTGGAACGGGGAATTTTCTTCGGATACAAGGTGACCGGCAGCTGAGCCATTCTGAAGCCGGGAGCCGGAGCCAGGTGTCCGGCGGGGTCAGAAGTGTAGCCGGGGGCCTGAAGCAGGCGTTCTCGATGACTGAAGCTAGAATGGAGGCAGATTTTTGGAAGCATGGAGCTATGAGCAGCAGGTTGTCCTAAAGGGTGAAGCTGAGGCCATAGCCAGGTAATCGTAGAGGTCAGAGCAGAAGGTCGATTCTAGTCGTCCTGGAGGATCGAGTTGAATTTTATGCCGAGGCCAAATTTCTCACTAAAGCAAAGCTGACGCCAAGCTTCTCAAAGATAGGCACACTCCGAGTCAAATTTTTCCATAAGGCAGCCGAAGCCAGATTTTTCGGAAGTTGGGAATCGGAGTCAGGTTTCCTTAAAACGCAGAGACGGAGCCAAGCTTTCCGAAGTGCAGAGCCAAAACCGAAGCCAAATTTTCACAAAGGGTGAAGCCTGCTTCCACCAGAGCCAAAACCGAAGCCAAATTTTCACAAAGGGTGAAGCCTGCTTCCACCAGAGCTAAAACCGATGCGGATCCTGGCTCAGACACGAGAAAAGTTTTTCTGTAGGTCGCTGCTTGCTGCTTTTTATGCGGTTTTGCAAAGTTGAATTTACAAATTATGGCGAGATCTTGTGTGCGCGCGTTTCTGCTCGATGGATACATGTCGGGAACCTCTAAAGGTAGACTGATTTTTGTAGGTGTAACGCTATGATCTACCCTAGGTGAAGAACGAACAGAACTGATTTATGTTTTGAGAGTGAATGTGTGTCGCAGATTCCGTTTCGCTGACCTCAGGACGGGTTGCTAAAGGGCCTACACGGTTTTGCATAGTAAAAGAAATTTTGCAACCAGTCGACTCACAAAATTGCGGGCAAAAACGATTCTGCGTGCGAAATGTGTAACAGTCGATTGGGATAAAACATGATCCCATTACTGCTCATTTTGTACTGTTAGCTTTGCAAGTAATCTTCGGCAAGGCGATGGAAGGAGGAAGGGGAGGGGGTTCATGACGGCAGATGTGCGTATCGTGAGGGTCCTTCCTCCCGTCTGGACCTTTTTCTCATCTGTCGCTTTCTACTGGCAATTGATTGACCGGAGCATATGCCTTTGTTTCGATATTCTAAGGACCATAAGTGAACAGAATGACGTGGCAAACGATGATATCGAGGGGACTGGTGCAGAAAATCGCTGATGAAAAAAGTTTTTTCTTGGATTCCTTAGAAAATAATGTGGGATTCATGCTTCTGGAGGTTTACTGATTTCAATAGCTGATTTCCCTCTGATTTAGAGTGACTTCATAGTCAGAACTGCAGCAATTCCACTCTGAAGCTTAGAGCCGGGGACAGGATATCCCGGGAGGTCGGTGTCGGAGACATATTCTCGGAAATCTCGAGCTCCGGCTCGAGACAGGCTTTCAAGGAGGATAGAGAAAAAGTCGGAACCAAGTAATCGTAGAGGTCGAAGCTGGACGCAGATCCATGTCATCCCGCAACCGGGGACAAGTTATCGTGAAGGCGGAAGTCAAAGCCAGTTCATCATGGAGGCCGAAATGAGGGGCAGTGCTGGAGCCAGCTTTTTTCTAAATTCTCTGCCGAAGCCGAATCTGCAGTAAATTTTCTAAAAGGGGCTGGATCCAGGTCATTCCGAAAGCTGCACCTGGAGCAGGAATTGGCGCTGTATGCTCCCGAAGTCAGAGCTGCAGTCAGAGTCAGTTTTTCCTGGTTGGTGGAGCCGGAGCTATTTTATTTCACGAGCAGAGCCGAGATTTCCATCCTTTCTAGATCTCGGACCCGAATCGGGCCATTCTATCTGAACTTCAAATATCTGCTCATGATCACAATATTAATACCTAATTTGCATAAACTTAATACCTAATTTGTATATTAATACCTAATTTGCATGTTCGAGACCATGTTGGTTTGTCTGAAAATGAATGATTGCTTTGTGTTTTAAGCGAGAAAACAGTGTTGGCTCATCGCGGTATCGATTATTTCGACGTTCTGCCGGAAGGATGGGTCGAACTGACGCACACCAGTGGGCTGCCCGTTTATTTGGTAAAACAGTTTTCTAGATCATGAGCATGCATGAGGTGACCATTTCCCTTTCGTTCTCAGTTGAAAGAGGGGGGTCCTAACCAGCATGACTTATGCCGAGGTCACATAACTAAAGGTAAGGTTACGATCCGTTCAGGGAAAGAAGGAGAAAGTGGTTCGAAAAAAGTAGACATGAGAAAGAAGAAGTCGAAGGAAAACGATGGCGTCGTGAGTCAGTTCAAATTGAAATTGAGTTTGTATCCAGGTCCTAGAATAGGGGGAGGAGGTAATGATGAAATTAGTTATGGTCGCATTATTCTCTTTTTATCGTTTATTTTACCTCAGCGTTTTTGTTTTCCAGAAAAAAGACCGAAATATTATCGGTCGAAGAGAGCAGAGATTTTATATTTGCAAGGAATTACTGTTTTGCTCACTTCTTTCTTTGTTGGTGTTAGTTTTATTCCAGAAAAAATTACACGAATAACCGGGAAGAAGGCGAAAACTGATTATACTACCCATACAGAAATCTTATGACAAAAAGTTTTTTGTTGTGCATTATAAGATGAGAGCTGTTTAACTGGTGTAACTGTGAGATGGTTTAGTTTTGAAGCATTCTTTTGTTGCCGTACACTTGTATATTTATTTATTCTATGTCATGCTATTCAAGTCAATGAGTGGAACAAGATAGCTAAGTGAGTTGAGACGATCGCCATGCCGGTGATACTAACCTTTCCCCCCTTTCATCGCGCAGCAAGGGCTTGAAAGATGCACAGATGGCGCACATTTTAAAGTTGTTTTGAAATGGTTAAGAAACGACCACAAGGAAACTGAGTAGAAAGAAGGCTTTTTGTTGGGTAGAATAAATAAAAGAGTTCATCCTTATGTGTTGAAATTTTCGAGGTACGTAAACTTTCGAGAACATTTTTTAAGGGGGTAACTCTCACTGTACTGTTTTTAGAGGTACTTGAAAAAGAAGTGCTAAGTTTTTTTTTTGCTTATACCTGTCAAAACGAGAAGTATTAGGTTTTATTGTTCCCCATATCATCCTACTTTTTTAGCATGACATATCGATCGGGGAAATCAGAATACTGGGACTAAACTGGCTGAAATTGTTGATGAATCGTAAATAATATTCGTAGTTCCAAAGGGTTGCGGTTGGAGTCGTTCTGAGGGAAGGATGTTCGCGTCTGAAAGTTTGTGATAGTACCTTCTGAAATTTTGAGATTTAAAACTGCCATCCGCCATCTTTAGGGCGGGCAGTAGCTCAGTGGTAGAGCTCCCGCGACGTATGCGGGAAGACCTGGGTTCGATTCCCGGCTGCTTACCCGACGGATTGCTAGCAGGCTAACCACCAGGCGTTCCGAGACTGGTCAAAACAATCATGCGTGGGCATGGTTGTCAGCTGCATCGATACGGAAATCGATAAAATTACAGCTACATTGGGATCCACCACCTTTAAATGTCGTCTCTTCGTCATTCAGTGTTCGTTTACATCCCTAGGCGCAAGTTGTTTTTGTTTACTGTACTGTGGTAAAATACAGTCTGCGTGTAAGTATTCGCAGACTTAGGGAAGCAAATATGTAATATATACGCCATAAGATGTGAAGGCGAGTGTGCGTCCGAATAGGTCGTGGTATCATTCTTCTCTCGAGTCCGCAACAGCGTTGATATTGATAGACAAAAAGAAAAAGCGGAGTTTATTTTCGAGAGTTACGATAGAACCCCTTATTTTGGAGAGCTGTTATAAAGTGCTTTACTGTTTTGAACTTTGAACTATTCTCATGTACCTATATTGCAGCACAAAGCGACTCGTGTATGTACGTTCTCACGTCCCTACTTTATCGGTCCGAGCAGCGTACGCCATCACTGTGTACCGGAGTCTGCGATTCCTTGTCTACATCAAAGGAGAGTCCTTAAAGAGGTTGAAGAAAGCGCAAAGGCAAGTGCGGATGCGTTGCAAAATGCACTTGATGCGTCGGCGAACATAAACGGTGAGGCCGGGGAAATTGATGAGGAAAAAGCGAAACTTATAGCAACGTTACAGGCTCCCAACACCAAAGTTCAGGTTCGTTGTCATTATAAATAAAGCTAATGATTTTCTCTGGTATTCTCTTTGTAACTTTTGCATTTGTCACTAATATATATATATATATATATATATATGACAACTTAAAATAGATTTTTTCGCTTCAAATTTCAAATATAGATATTTCGCTTCAATTTCAAATTTCAAATTTTTCGCTTCAAACTTCAACTTCAAATGTTCAAATATGTTTGAAATTTGAAGTTGAATGTTTTAATTTTGAATTACAATTGGTTCTGGTAACACAGTTTTTAATTTTGAATTACAATATTTATTGGCTGTTCAGCTTTCTTCGTGCTTCCCCCCATCTCCGCCACGCGACGCGTGCATTCTTCCGCATTGTATAGGGCACTTTACCGTAATTGTCGAAAATTGTTCTAGATGGATGAAAAAATTATGAATCACAATTGCTATCAGGTTTGTGAAATTGAGTATGTGTTGTGTGCCGATAGTCCGTGCGATTGAGGGACATCGAACGTGCTGGCACACCTGAGGAATTGTTCATTGTTTTATCAATTATTTTTAAATTACATAGCTGGGAACTGTCTCTCTTTTAGACTGCCAAAGACTTCAAGG
Source organism: Toxocara canis (assembly GCA_000803305.1). Taxonomy (NCBI): domain Eukaryota; kingdom Metazoa; phylum Nematoda; class Chromadorea; order Rhabditida; family Toxocaridae; genus Toxocara; species Toxocara canis. The sequence continues at coordinate 229,688 of JPKZ01002486.1, read as the reverse complement.
AGCGTCAGCTGGATCCACAAGCACTGCACGAGTATGCAAAGGGTGTGTTCCGATTCAAGACTATTCAGGTTTTGTTCATTTCTCTAAGAATCTCTTTGCACCAGTAAAGTTTTGCTACGTGAATGATTTCATTTAGAAGTGCGTTATAGAGTACTTTGTCAATAAATAGCTAGCATTTTGATGAGTCGAAGTGCATCAGAAACGCTCTAACAAGCACAATTAGTTCACCAGGTGAGATACGCGTATTTTGAAGGTGTCGTTTGAATAGTTCATAAATGCATAATGGTAATGCATCACCGTTGATCATTATCACTCACTTCCGCTGTCTTTCCTCTACCTCTACCTTCCCAACCCCTTTCCTTTCTTCNNACAGATCCATCTCTGAGACAAATTTTCAATTTCATACATGACCAACCCACTTTAATTTGTCATCCTTATACGTGTCGTCTTGTTTATCGACTTCCCTCTCGGGTTTCACTTGGAATTATTTCTATTTTTTTTTCCACTTCTGTCCTTCTTCTACCCTTTACCGCCGCATCCACCCAAACAATATCCAGAGGTAGAGACTGTTGACATAGTTGGCTTCGCCTCTGGATGCTTCGTGATGATCTCTAGTTTTTAGGTTTACCGCTTCCAGAAATGGTCTGCAACGAGGAGTTTTCATAGGCAGAAGAAGCTTGCAGAGGCAGAGAGATTAGGCAAGCTAACACCATCGATTGAAGTCCCAGTTGGAAGGCCGAGTAAGCTTCATTTCATTGCTTCTAGAAGGTCGTTCAAAAATATGACCGCATTTCAGTAACTTATCCATCGAAGGGAATTGATTACTGTAATGCATTACTGAATTTCATTTCGATTATTTTTTCAGTTCTTTGTTCTATTTGTGAAGACGGCTCAACACCGTATCTGTTCGAATTATTTAAAATTAATCCTTCAACGCATCCCCTCGATAACTTTCTTTCTTACTTTTCCTTCTGAAACATGTATGAAATATTCAAATTTTTTTGCCTCTGTGGCATATTCAATTTCTGGTCGCATCGTTTCACTGGATTTCCTTCCGTTGTTTTGAGCGCTTCTCCGTTTATATGCAGTATTGAGTAGTTTTCAGTTTCCAGTTCTGGCAGTTCGCTGCAACGTAGAGTAGTAAACTGTGAATAATTATGACTGATTGTCGCATTTGTAAACGATGGAAGGTTTTTGAAACAGAGCCAATTTTTTCGAGTGGTTAACGTATGGAGAGGAGGGAATATGCTATATTTTCCAGCCTGGATAGGCCCTCACACCTCATCCTAAACTACGTAAACAGACCCACCTCTTCATAAACCACCATCTTTCGGACAAATGGTGTATCGGAATACTCTAAATGGTGTGATCTGCAAATAACCCATAAACGAGAAAATGGGGTTATCATACAAAACTGAATAGGGCCGTCGTGCTGAAAAGGTTTCATTTTGGGAGTTTATTGGAAGCTCAATTTAAATACTTATTATTTTTTTAAGCGATAGTGAAATATCACCGATTTTCATATCACTGAACCAAATTAGCTTCACTTCATAATTTTTCACACATTTGCCTGTTGAAATGAATACTTCTTCATGAAGAGCCATTTTGAGATGGTGATTGGTTGGCTTTGAGGGTGAGTGAGTTTTTTGAAATGCAACTAATAAATGATGGCAAATGGTCGCTCTTGACTTGAAGAGTGCGAATTCAAATTCGGAACAGTATCGTAATGGTATATCTCGACATCCGCACGATTGAAATATATAGTTCGGACATGATCGGAAGTGTGTGAGGAGAGGAAAGGTTTTTTTGTTGCTCTCATATGCAACGACGTCTTGCTTTATCTATAATCCTCCACCGTTCATCTTCTCCAGTCACCTACAGAAATGCCTTTTCCCTAAGAAGTAGTCAGAATGTAAACGCTTTGCGTTACATATGATTGGCCTAATAATAGCATCGCTGACTGTTGAGTATATATCAGAATATAACAGTGTTTTATCATATCATATTATTATCATCATTTATACGTGTTTTTGTTACAGCATTACCGGCGAATGTGCAGCTGATAACTGTGCCAGCAATGGAGGCTAATTTAAAACCGCAGCATAAAGGGTTCTTTTTGAACCCTCAAGGAAAGACATCAATCAGCATTTTGCACGAATACGTTCAGAAAGTACTCAAAAGTACAATCAGTTACCAGTTCACAGAAACTAGGTTTGTTTGATTTTAATTTATTGTTCTACAGATGGTGTTTTTATTTTTGCGGTACTTTTTAAAATTCTTTGCTATCATTTTTCCTCAGAACTTTTCTTGGTTTTTGCACGTCGAATTGGTGAGAGAGGAAAATGGCAGAAATTGTGAACGTTATGCCTTGCAGATGGCAATGTTAAGTCTAAAGGTATGCTTAAAAACAAAAAGTTTGGTTTCATTTTCGAAACGATTTGTATGGTTTACAGGAGCTCATCAACCCCATATGAATGTTCAGCGCGATTGAAAATGAATTTGAATAACCGTGTAATGAGTGCTGCCAGTATCAAAGAGAAGCTAATGCTATTACAAGAGAAGCAAAGGCGAGAGGAGCAATTGCAGGGGAATGGTGAGCCTGTAGGTTAGTCTTTTATGCTCTTTTTTTTTTCGTCAGCATTGTTTCTGCGGGATTATTTCATCTCTGGTTCGCTTTCTTCGCCATCTTGTTGTGTTTTCATTGGCCATATGATCGACCTTTTACTCGACAATCCATTTGGTTTTTTATTTAGTTGATTGAGGATATTGTTGTGCACTGAGCATGAAAATGGAAAATTCTGTTCGTTTTTTCTCGATTAGCTTAAAAAAATGCGCATATGCGTCCGATACAGAGGAAGGGTGAGTGGATGAAGTAAAAGGGGAAATGTGGCTTTTTTTTGAAGTTTTTACCAGGTAATGACCAAATTTCCAGTGGTCGTTTTCGGAATGGTTTGCTAAGAAGTGAAGCCTATTTCTAGTAAACAAAATGCAAGAAAGTTCGCGTCTTTTTTTTAAACTGAAAATCTAACGCAAGCATGAAGGATGTCGTTGAAATCAGTGTAGACCTGTGCGGTCGCGTCTATCGGCATCGGTGAAGAATAGCTTTACTTTTCGTTAACGTTAAGATTCGGAATTTGTTGTACTCGGCACTGGTTGTGGTAACAGTAAGAAAACTGCGAAACTGGACGCAGCGAAGAGCGCTCTGAAGGTACTGATTCCTGCAATCGATTTCGATGCCGAAGGAATCGCCATCAATCAGAAGAAAGAGTTCGCTTTTTTTCTTGAACTGAATATTAGTTAATCTTTTTGTAAGGAGAAAGGAAAGGGGGAGGGGAAAGGAAGGGGAGGAAGGGTGGCAAAGGAATTCATAGGATATTGGGTGCACTCCACTTGACCGGGGAGGAAGGACAACCGGAAAGTGAAGGGGCAGTTCACTGGTAAGGGGATGTCGAATAAGCTTTTTGCCAGGGGGGTCATCATTTGGACGTGAGAGACAAAAGATCGGAGAAATGGTCAGAAAATCAAGCTTTTTTTGTGGTTTACTGGGACGTTGAGATCGAGAACCATTTTGATTAAGAGGAGAGGAAAAGAGATCTGGCTAAATAGTCACGGAGAGAGAATCTCACCAGGGAACATCATGACTAAAAGGTGGGATGGGGAAAGGGAAACGAACCGCGGCCAGCAAGTCGGGAGGTTGTTATTCACTGGCAAACAAGTTCGCCGCAGGACACCGTTAGGTACTATAAGCTTTTCTATTAAAATTTATGATGACTGAGGGGTTTTCTACACCGAATGCGTCTTCCTTTCATGGATGGTATAGTACGATTGTTTACATAACAACGACAAGGAGTTTTCGCAAAATATCATCATTAAAATAGCCCAGCGGAAAGAGTTTGTCTGCAGGCGTATCCGA
>JPKZ01002486.1:180914-191848 GCA_000803305.1 Toxocara canis | reverse complement strand
CAGGGGCACATTATCAAAATGATTGCCAGTGCTATTAAACGGGAGCTGTCTTTCATCACACTTCATCTTCCTGCACTGTTATTCGTCTTGACGCCTGCTTTTCCACAGCCGTTGTCTGTCGCACCATATATCATCATTTAGCCACGCTCTCAGATTCTACTTATGTTTTGCTTATTTGTTTTGACATCAAAGCAATAATAAATTCATTCAGCTGTACTAAGTTTTTCTCCTCTCGATGACTGTCAGCACGTTGTTATGTTACGTGCGGGCGTTTCATCATTTGGAGCTCCTCTTTCCGTTTAACCTTCTTCCCCTTACCAATTTGAGTCGAGCATTTACTAACACATCAAATTCGAGCATTTCTCTAAAACACGTTTCGTATTTGAAAATGGTGGAATATGCCTAACACATTTTGAAAAAACGCAAATGATAATTAATGAGAAATTTTGCAGTTTTTATCATAATTTTTGTATCATTTTATAACGAATTTGGCGGAAAGACATTTAAAGAAAGTTGAGATGAGTGAGCGTTCAGTTGTCATGCGAACTATTTTATATGCTTTGAGGTGTAATGTGCTTGTTGAACACTGTTTTTTTTTTGTAAAAAAGAAAAAAGGAACGCACTCTTGCCTCAAGAGCAAACGATAATATTCATTGACGCTTCCCGTTGAGTGTATCAGAAGTGTTTTTCCAATGCGCTGCTGCTTATGCTTACCACCGCACATTTTCTTTTCGTCTTGGCTACTTGACATTTTATAAACCATAATCGCTGCGGTCCGTGTAGTCAAATATTCTCCACTTCATATTCTCACCACTCCCTTCCATCCCTCTCACCCCCTCTCCCACCTACCCTCCTTCCCCCTCCCTCCGCCATGCCCCTCGCAAAAAGTTCTACTGAACTTGCGTTGTCAGGTACAAGAGGTATAGGTAAAAGTGTAGGTATAATACCTCGTAAGCAATTTGCAGTGTATCTAAATACATTAATTTATCTACATTAAAGTTGAAGGAGTAGTGTAGCCTTGTGTCAGAGTCCTCTTTTAAAGTATCAAATCATACCTTCGTCATTCTAGTTTAAGAACGCCAAACCTTGTGGTGTCCACGTCGAACCACCTCCAAATAGAGTCATAATTTGAATTTTTTGGAAGATCCTTATAGAAGAAATAATGTACTAGAACTTCGAACTACTTGGCTGATCATTCCTAGATGAAACATGATAACATCAGCAAATAAATCATCCGTATTTGGATGATTTAGATAAACCGGAGTTGCCAGTCTTTAAAAATATCGTTGAAAAACCTTACAAAGTAGTCACAATAGGTAGTAAAATAATTTACAGGTGTTTTTCTTCAGTTGATCATCACTGGTAACTGTCACATAATCAAGTCTATTTAATAAACACCTGTGGTTTACTCAGCATCTAAATATGATTCAGAAAGAAGCCGTAACGCCTATATTTGTTGCTTTCAGAAATTTTACTTGCTAGAATTTCACGTAGTCATAGACACTAAAATTTAACGCGAATGGTTGTAGTAAAGAATAATTTAAGAGCGCTCATTAATAGCTGCAGCTATGCATTTTTATCTTCTGTGATAAAGTCGATGGGTAATGTGTTATGCAGATCGGTACCAGGAGCGCCGAATAGTGCATCAGTATGTGCGTTTTGCAGTAGTCAGTTGTATGATAAGGGTACCAATGAAGCAAAACATAAACGGCGTGTATTTCTTTTCATAAGGAAAGCATCCTTTCAGCTCATCGGTTTATCATTTATTTCATTGCCCTACGGGCTTTCCTCGGCTTATTTTAATGCTGATTTCATTCATATTATTATCTAATTTTGTTTTCCATAATCTGTTCGTTTAAAAAATATATGATTGAAAAATGCATATATAATTTTAATAATTTTTGTTTGGATTTTTCGAAATGTTTTTCGATGACAAACTTCGAATTTAAATGCTGCTAGCAAATTTCGGCTTATTCCATCTCTTAATGAACTTGAAATAATACTTTTATGAAATATACGACTACTTTAACAATTTCAAACTTGCGAACTTAGCAGCCTCATGTTGATCGATTTAATTGTTATTTCGTATGAAATCAAAAAGAGTTAGGAGATCGAAACTTCTCATCGGTGCCGTTCTGATAATCGTAATTTTTAATTTGAATTTTTATCATATTTCAAGCAATCAATTATGGCGATCGTTGGCAATGCAGGCCGGCAACAATCGTTTCATTTGTGTTACCAGTCGGCATCGTTTCATTTTTGTGATCCATCGCTATCAGTTGTCGTCTTACAACTATTTAGACGAATCGCATATTGTAATAACAGCTGTTTGCAAGCAACGTTACCTTTTTTTCCTATTCCTCATATGTATTTTCGCTTTTGGCGGACAAAATACAAACGTTTTGATGTTGAAATATCTTTTAATTACTGCCATTCTGTAAGTGTTTGTCGAGTTTTAAATAGCAATGCGAAAATTCAAAACGACATGCTGAGCTGAGTTTTACTGAANCAGCCAGGGAAGGGGAGGACGAGGCAATAGTTAATAATCATTACAATGTTTTTCTTTCGCGAATTACGATAAATTCTTAAGCAATTTTTGATTGTTTGTCGTGCATAACATTCATATTTTAATCGCCGTCTTCGTTAGCTGCAGTAACTTGTGTGCAAGTCAGTCGAGTATATCTTGACTATACTAAATTGCAATACCGTAGTTTTTCAAGTATTGCCGTGCAGTAGCCTTTCAAATATTGCAGTACTGTAGTCTCCCAAATATTGCGGTACTGTAGTCTTTCAAATACTGCAGTACTGTAGTCTTTCAAACATTGCGGTACTGTAGTCTTTCAAATATTGCAGTACCATAGGTTTTCGAAAACTGCAGTACCGTAGTCCTTCAAATATTGGCGCATTTGCCGTTTAAAATGTTTCACTTGAACGCATTCGATATTTGTTTTGCTTTAACTGAGCAATATTTTGAACAGCCAGCTGATAACGCTCCTCATGCAAGACGGAAATGTGAAGAGATATCGATTGATTAACTGATCGAGTAGGTAAACTTAAAAAATACGATATTGCTAACGTGGGCATGTGGTATCGCACTCAGCTGGTCCTTTGAATCTTAGTTTAGCACCTTCTTAGTCTCAAAAAAAAGAAACAACTAGATATTCACAAAATTGCCGTCGCGATATTTGTTGTTTGGTTACAGCTTAAAGATGTGAAAATGTATATCAAATTCATATTGTATGCTTACGTAATTTTTGGGTAAACAACATTATATTTCGTTTTTCTTTCTTAAATTCTGCTATTCCAAAAAGGTATTTTATTATTCAAATTTGTATCATTTTTATATTGTCGTAGAGGGGCCTATCGACTAAATAAAAGATTCGATCCGATTCGATTTAGTCGAGTAACTGTTTCGAGTCCAGTAACAGTTTCATTCGATTGTGTTCTTTAAATGTTCTGTTTTTATGATTATGTTTAATATTGTTGTAAGACGAGCGCTTAAATACTGATTCATATAAATGAACGCAAGGTTTATTCCAATGCGGAATTAAGCCATTTTGCAAAAGTTATAGATTGCACGATTCGATGGTTGAGCTGCCAGCAATGGATTCTCTCATTCGAAATGTCGATAATTTTCTGAAGGTATCTCCCAAGAGGTTCATTCGTTTTCAATGACTTACATGAGCATAGGAAAAAATTGAGTTTTTAGAAGAAAATTATTAAAGAAGTTTTAGTGTGAGCATTTTCTAAAATTCCAAAGTTTAAAAGAGGGACGAGAAACATTTTTTTCCATTTTCCCAAAAATTTTTGGTAATTTTCATGAAAATTTCAGTTGTAAAAATTTGGGATGGGTTGCTGATTCTGCACGACTGACGACGCGAATCGATTATCGCCAATCAATCATTTCGATGCATTTTCACTGAGTTTTTAGGCAACTTATTTTAGTTGTCTGCATTATTTTGAGATTTTCTTTTTTAAAATACTCTATGAAAACTAATAATATTTTGAATGATCGTTTTTTTTTCTTCTTTTAAAATACATATGCTTGTAGCAGCTTTGAAAAGCTTTACACCAAGCGATCGTAACGCTCATCTTTTTTCCCCGCGTTGCTTTCTTTCGTGAAGTTGAGAAGCATTAGTTGAGCTTCCCTTTAATGTGTCTTGCTGCAAAATTACTGCTAACTGCTTCGGTTTTACATCAGCTTCATCTCGTTAGTTCCAGTGTTTACTCGAATCACACAGCTCCGTCTATTGAAGCTTGATTGACTCGAGTGCTGTCCCTTTCGAAGTTAGGTTTTGCGCGAATGCTGTTGGTACGGGTAACTTGGTATTGCATAAGTTTCTTTCCGCATGATATATATATGTATATATAAGTGCTGATAATGTTGCGTCGAATTTTGCGGATCTGTATGTTTGCGAGAACACTCGAGATTGATGCGCGTCTTTATGATATCTTATGATTTTAGATTGTTGCCATTAGCGTTTTTGGGATTAACGATGATTATTGATTGTTAGCCAGCAAAGGTGTTATTGATTGTTAGCCAATCAAAGGTATTATTGATCGCAACCGGAATCTAATCGGAATTGGATTTTTTTTTTAAAAAAAAGTGTGTGATTACGGAGCGAAAGCACTCGATTAAAGTCGAATTATCGTTGTTCGATTCACATATAGACGAACGCCATTTCGTATTGCATTTTTTGCCGTTTTGATCACCAAACGAGGTTATACGTTGAGCTTGATTTTGGGTGAATATTTCCAATGTTTTAGCGCAGAGTGTACATTTTCCTTGTAACTATGGCTGTGGAAACCCGTACTGGATCGACAAAAAAGCACTTAAGTGATCCAAGGTGAAATTTACTAATAAGCCAATCGCATAGGGATTTTTTAACAGACGTCCTTGTCGGTTACTTAGAATGAAAGCGCAACTCTCTAATGATGGAAATTTTCTTTACAGAACAAAAGATGTTTCTCGATTGTTGATGATTTTGATTAGGGATGACTAGTTGATAATTAATATATAATGATTTGTATTTCGAAACAAATAAAAAAACCGTTATGTAAACTCTCACTCCATAATGTAGGAGGTATCAGCAAATAAAGGCACAAAATGGTCGTACACCCAAAATAGTTTTGTTTGTGGAAGCGTTCAGTAGTGCCATCCGCTCCGTTAATGTGAACATCATCCTTTTCATATGAGCAAAGCGATTTGTCGCTTTTTTTTCTTCTCAAGCTGCTCGATCGAAATCTCTCATCACACAATATAGGCGAATCGAATCTGTTCGAAGATTTCTTTTGATCTTCCAAATAATCGTTCTTTGTTTACCATTTTGCATTCTTCCTTCGATATTTTTCTTAGGTTTTTGTTTTCTCTCATTGAATGATGACCAAAAATGGTGCACGATCAACGAAGTAGCCAAATCTCCTCAGATCAGGGACGGGTCTTAGTTCAAGTGTTACCTTCATATAGGGCACAAATTAATACTTAATAGTTCGCGCAGGTTTTAACTTTAACTGATTTTATCACTAATTAAAACCATGCAGCTTTTATCACTAATTAGATGGTGGAGATCAAGTGGCGTTTGCAAAATGATTAACGGATGCAATGTTAGGTCGATAATTTTGAGTGCTTTTTTCATTTGACTATTTTCTTTGTTTTGAGAGGTATTGCCAATGGAATGATTTTGGAAACTCTTTAAATAATTTTACAAAGAAGCCACCTGCAAACAATTTAACAAGATTTATTTTTTCTTACAATGTGGTCTTTATATATGTCAGATTAGCGAAGATTTTTCAAAATTTGGTGTTATGAAACTGTAGCTATCTTCTTATGTAAAAAAACCTCACAAATTGGTTTTGCAGTGACGTAGAACAGTTTGAATAAATCAAAGTAGCGTATCACAGCAATGCGAAAAAGCGTCATACCAAAAAGTACAAATGTGCATATTGCTATGCCGTTCGGCGCGTTTACGCAAATATATGAAACGTGTAAAACAGTGCCATATACGTAACGCATAGTGTTGTTATGATTTTGGCCGTATGCCATTATTGATCAATGCAGATCAGTTTAGAGTCAGTTCAGCGATAGAATCGAAGAATATCGAAAAGCAATCAATATCTCAGCTACAAAATGCGTATTGTTTCAGTTGAGTCGGTCAAATACAGTTCATTTCATGGATTTTGTTCGCATCGAACTGAAGTCATTCATTACAATTCTTGTTTTCGTATTTTAGATCTCAATTTTAAACTCTTTATTTTTAAAATTATATTTGCATTCATTTTTCTCCTATGCTGTCTAATTCGTATTGTTATCGCTTCAGAGGATGCAAATTTGAACAAACAAGAGCACATAAAAATCATAAAAAGTATTTGCAAAAATGGTTGTTTTTTTTTCAACTTGCATAATAAACAAATTTTCGCCTATACGATCCGATAATTCTGCTTAAGGTAAAAATTAAAAGTAATCAACGAGTGCTTTCTTGAACTGTTTTTGCATTTTCGTTCATTGGCATATTTCATAGAGCGGCGATCGGCTGTTTCAAAATTCATCCATTTTCTATATTTTTGGATGTTATTCCGTTTAACTCATTCTCAACCGATCTCGGCATAAGATCACTCACATTGAAGACAGAATGCGAATCATATTGTCGCTTATGAAGACGCTTCGCTTCCTTTGTACTCACTTATTATCTTCTACCGCAAAGTTATCACAAAATGGACAGAGTCGACAGTGGGAAACGTTAAAAGGCAATGTAGCACAACGTATTTCCGATCTTTTACGTTGTCTTTTTTCTAATTGTAGAGCTCAGTAGTTTCTGTTTTATATAGGAATAATTAATTCCTAAGTAATTTTGAATAATTAATTTTAGCCGACTGAAACTAATTATTTCATCTATTTGCAAGAAGTTTTTACGTGTTTCAATGTAATTTATTTTGTTAGCATTTATAAGACCGTTGACTTGAAATTCTATTATGCATACCATTATGCTTAAAACACTGTAAAGCTAGTCATACTCAGAGACGAGAGAAAGAGGGAGATGTACGATCTGACTGCATGGCCGTTCTCATATCTCGGAATAGGTTATTGCCCTAATTATGATACGGTTAGGGAAGAGAAAAATTAGCGTGCCTTCACTTCAAGTGACTATCGAGGAGAGGAGGGCGCTATACTGAAGTGTTGAAGAGGTGTGTGTTGTTATTCGGCAGGTCTCTTGTGCATTATCCATTTTTATCGTTGCTTTTGTTCACTTATTGAGTGCTCATATTTACTTTTGCTTTTGTTATTGAGTTCTTTGAGTTGAGTTCTTATTACTTTTGCGTGCTCAAAAATTACACATTCGTTCACTTATTGAGTCCTTTTAATCAATTCTCATTTTCGTACTACCGTTCACCTTCTTTCATACCTGCTTTAATCTGATAATCTCTAATGAGTGCCCTCAGTCGCTTGCCTGAGATGAAAGCTAATTCGAGTACATAGCGAAGGCTTATTTGTGAACCAACAGAGGTGTTTGGGTTAGCACTAACTACAAGAATATTGTTCTTATTGAACGATCTTCTGCTTACTTTGCCTTATTCTGCGCGTTCACTTTTACATAGGGCCTTAGAAATGTAATGTCAATATCATTTGTTTCATGCACATAACGTTTTCGGAAATGTTACTTACTCTCGGCTTATTTGTAAGCTCGATTCATGCTAGTGGCGGTTATTTTCATTCGCATCGCTGATCTGGGCGTTTATAATCATCTTTACTCAAGAGATTACAATAAGGGGGTCTATCATTTTGTTTACATGCTACCCTAAATGAACGTTTTTAGTTGAGAGAATCGACACAATTAAGCGAGCTGATCGGTCTATTACTTTAATGGCGCCGCACATGAATTGACTCTATTGTGTTTTTCGTTTTCATGTTTTATATTTTGGACTCGTTTTGCAAAATATTAAAACGGCACAAAAGATTTCTTTTTTGGATTTAAGCTCTTTTGAGCAGTTAACTGAAGAAAATATTACTGAGATTATTGAGAAAGGAAAAAAGTACTTCACATTGTATCCTTGTACGAGTATGTTTTTGGGAAAGGCAATTTTCTCATCATTGCTACTTTCTTCAGTTACAATTGTGCTGAACAAGTAAATAATTAATGAATAGCCTTTATCGGGTTGGCGCACACCAAAGACTATTTTCGACGTTGATCGTTTTGCAAAAATCGTACAAAATATCAATTGAAAAATTAGAATGCAATGAAAATTAATTAGTTATTTCGTGTCTTATCCCCTCTACATCTCTTTGCATCGACGGTGTATTTGTCATAAGCACGTTTATAGTTCCGTTTGCTGGCTATGGAAGCAATTTTAAAGACTTTGGAAGCAAAATTACCAAATTTATTTATCTCTGAATCCATCTTTTTTTTACTCTTTTGATGATTTGCGATTTTTTATTAACTCATTAGAGCTAATTTATTGTATTAGCGAAGAGAGAACTTGGACGGTGTGAATATCGAGCAATTGTACGTTTCGTGAAGTTAGAAGTTTTGTATAGACACCGCATCAATTACCAGAGTTGTATCTGCGTGGGTGGGAGAGAGGGGAGAGTGCTAATGCGCAGTTTGCTGCTTTTCTAACGATACCACATCCGGTTACGGTCCTTTTCCGTCACTGCGTATCGATCATATCGAGTAATGCTTACGCTATAGGCTGTTTCCATAGGTAAACTGGATGCGGAACTTGACTTTTTGAAGAATGGAAATGCGAACAGCAAGACGAGCACGTTGCTAGGCGTAAGCCGGGTGGAAGCACAGCGAGCATAACGGCTGTCCGCCTGTTGGCTAGCGCGTGCCTGGGTGCTTTGCTTGGTGAACGAATGAAAACGTGCACCAGCAGACGGCGCCCGTGACGTGTGTGAAACACAGTTTGCCCGCCGTTTTTCAACGGCGTCTCTAGCCGCTTTTGCTATTCGATGCCCCCAGCTAACCCCACTCCTTCTTCCTAGGCGTAAGCCGGGTGGAAGCACAGCGAGCATAACGGCTGTCCGCCTGTTGGCTAGCGCGTGCCTGGGTGCTTTGCTTGGTGAACGAATGAAAACGTGCACCAGCAGACGGCGCCCGTGACGTGTGTGAAACACAGTTTGCCCGCCGTTTTTCAACGGCGTCTCTAGCCGCTTTTGCTATTCGATGCCCCCAGCTAACCCCACTCCTTCTTCCTTTTTTCTTGCCTTCCCCCTTCCCAGCACTTTACTCTTTTTTTTCTGTACGCCACTGGAGTGACGTTTGGCTGTTAGCTATGAACGTTTTGTAGGTAGAAGAGCCTAAATGAATGCATAGAAGGTGTAAGGCTTCCACTCACTGCGAACACCTAAGTGCCTGAGCGTTCAAGTGGCTGAAGTGTTTATAGGGTGCGATTGCGCTGTGGCGATTCGTTTAGGTTGGTTGCATTATGAAACAGTGCTTAAGTCACATGTAGTTTGTTTTTATTACTTGGTCTTTAACTGAAGACCGATCGGACAACAGTTGTCGAGTGCCATTTGAAAACTCTTATTTTTAAACATTTAGAATCCGTAATTATCGCCCACCGTTCTCCTTTGCAAGCGAGAACTTCATCCTCCCTTCCTCCACAAAACTGGTCATCTTTCTTGTCGCAGTTTCCCTCCTTTTTTTTCAATTTTCAAAGGCATTTTTAAAATGCACTGTTGTCTTAAAAGGGGATAATGGTCTGTTGTAGCACTCGGCGGTAAATAAGACTTCTAGCGAAGGCAGCGCCCACCCGCGTCTCTCTCTCTCCCCTCCCCCCTCCCTCCCCTCCTTTCACTTCTAAGTAGAAATCCTCGCCGTAGACAGTTCTCTTCCCCCTCTCAAGCCCATTCCCATCCCGTTCACGGAGATACGGTAAGATGATTTTGTCTTGCAAAACGATTTTCTTCCCAAGTAATCATATTAGGCGTGCAACTTCAGTTCGCTGAACGTTTTGGTGGCCGTAGTGATTTACTTTAAAGCTTATTTTGAATCTTCCAAAAGGAGTGATATCGATTCTGCCTCCAGTAACCTGCCGTTTAATGCCTTTCCCAGTCCTTTTATTACTTGGTCTTTAACTGAAGACCGATCGGACAACAGTTGTCGAGTGCCATTTGAAAACTCTTATTTTTAAACATTTAGAATCCGTAATTATCGCCCACCGTTCTCCTTTGCAAGCGAGAACTTCATCCTCCCTTCCTCCACAAAACTGGTCATCTTTCTTGTTGCAGTTTCCCTCGTCTCCGTTTTGCAGCCACTTTTCTTCTTCAAAATCCGCCACCTCCCTCACTCACCGTCCCTCGATCTCCGGCGTGTATGTGCAACTACCTAGTTCTGTAGCATCAGACATGCATGTTAATAGGTTTCACAGTTATGTATAAAAAGACTAGGGCAAATGCACGGATACATGCAGCATAGAGACATTCATAAACGAACGCTGAGATACGCTCATTGCGAAACTTACAGCTGACAGGGACTTGTTACTGTAAGTGGTAACCGTATTTATTCCTTAGTTCTCAAACGTTACCCTTCATAACGCAGCAGTTTGCCTTGATTTTTAAACTTCCGTTCATGTTTTTAACTTGGATTGTCGCCTTCCAATTTGTTGCATGTATTCAAGTGATTGTTGTATACCGTAGACCGCCGAATTAAACCCCCCTCCCCCTCGTAACTGTAACATTCCAATTCGTCGAAAGGAACGCAGTTTGATGAGTGAAAATTGAATTTGAAAAAGGCAGACTTGTGCGGAGTGGTCAAGGGAGTCGAATTTAAGGAGATTTTGTTTTTCTGGCGTCCCTACGAGAGACTAAATTTGAGAACGAGGACTGAATTTGAGGGTAGTATGCTGTTGCGAAATGCCATCCACAGAAGAACTGCAGTTGAGGATGAGCGAATGCTTCTTGGGCAAGGGTGAAGTGATAAAGGAGCGGAAAGGGA
>JPKZ01002486.1:101098-111391 GCA_000803305.1 Toxocara canis | reverse complement strand
CCACTCTTCTTCCCCTTTTACATCGCTTATGCCCTTCCCTCCTCCGCTGTCATGTCAAAACATCATGGAGAGAGTGAGGGTAAGTTGGAAGGTAATAAAACTGAAAGGAAGATAGCGCATAGCACATACAAAGGTATTCAAAGAGTGAGGAGAAAGTAATACGAACTGAGCTGGAAGAATAGCGAAATAGCATACAGTTACTGAAGTAAGAAAAAAAAAGAAGAAAGAACATATGACGATGATATAGCCTCTGATGGTCAGCGTAGCTTACTGCTTCAACTGAGATAAACGAAAATAAACAAGGCGGTCGTCCCTTCCTGGATTGCAAGGAGAGCGGTAAATGATCGCTCAGATCTAATTACGCTGAAAATCTGCTCATAACCGGAAACACAAGGTAGATAAGACGAAACATTGATTGATCCTCGTACACATCCTCAACGAATAGCCTTGAAAATGATTTCTTAGTAGTACCAATCAATATCACGGGGTCAACATAATTCGCACTCTTGTATTGCATACAGCCACACATTAATAGTATGGTCTTAATCTAAGCATTCAAGAGTGACTGTTACAACCTCTTGCTTAGCACATTTAAGTATTTAGAACAATGGCTTCTGCTTCTGACCACGTCCATGATCTTCTTCGAGGGCGGAGGTGGGTGAACGGATGGAGATGATGACACTGCTTGGTGGAATTGACGCGTTGGTACAGCTGCTGACCATATATGCATACTGCTGACCATACAGCTGTTGACAAGTTACAGAAAACCGCAAGGCTTACAAGAAAGCAACATATGCGTTTTGCACTGGAGCGCTGTTGTGCGTTGCATCGAACGGTAAGAAATCTGCTGTTGTTCTGCCGTCTCGAAGTGAACCGTCTCTGTTCACTATTGTCCAGTATTCCTCACCAAGCTGCAAAATCACAGTGAAATATTGGTTAAATGTGCCTTTATAAAGTATGCGAGAAGGGAGAAAATCGAGGTGCGGCGAGGGAGAAGGGGGAGGGATGGAGGGGAAAAGGGCTGGGAGTTATAACCGACGGCCTCTAGCACGGATCCGTGGCGAGATTTTCTTATGAAACGGTATATATCGGTAGTGATTTATTAGGAGCTTTGCAATAATGCACATACCAATTGCTCGAGAATCGAGAAAACAAATTGTGAATGCCTCTCCATAAGAGTGTTGTCTGTTTCAAAAAGACTGCTATTTGAGTTGCGCTGTTGAGATCTTAAGATGGTCGTAAAATTAAAACGAATAATCTAATTGGGTAATTAATATGCGAACTTAATGACTAATTATGCACCTTTTTTCCCGTTTTATGCAATCGCCAAAGAACGTTGATAAATAAACAGATATAATGAGCAGCGCGCATATATGCTGCGTAAAGAAGAGCCACTGAACTTATCGCCTACGCAAGAATAATAAAACAAAAGCACATTTCCCTGTTTCTTGCTTTGCGTCCCGTTCTACCGTTTGAGATTCGAAACTTCCGATCTGACGACCTTCTATTATGCTATCAGCCCCATCTTTCCCCACTGACCAATGAAGTTCACAAATAACTCAGCCACTGAATCTTCAGTCACAGTTTCTGGAATATCAATGCAAATATCGATTATGTTAAATGCCGTTTTCGGGTATGAAAGAAATTTGCTTGCGAAGTATGAACTTGAATGGGCAGTATTAACGACAAAAAATAAATCGTTTGAAAAGCGAATTTCCACTGTGCAAATTACGCTCAATGATCACGTATTAGTTTAGGGTGACCAAACACATACCCATAAGGTTGAGCATCGAACCATTAACGTTGCAAATAATGCGATGTCGTATAACCTCATTTCGATGATCCTAAACAGTAAAGTTTTGAGTAAATAAATCGTGAAAGTACGAATCCAACTATAACGCATCCAGCTATAAGCGTATCAGTGCGAGAAATGTTCTGTACAAAAACTCGACTTCCAGTACCCTAACTAGCATCGTTGGTGAGTGTTGCTACTGTGTATTGTATGCACCACTCAACCAAAACCAAACGCTCATATCTGAGCTCGTAAAATGAGCAATCGGATGCGTTTTATGAGTTTTTGGTGGTGTTGAATGATTTAAGAGTTGTAGTTTTAGTGATGAAAACAACAAGAGAAAACCGTATGCTTGTTGAAGGAAATGAAAACGATATTCCGTACAAACACTTGTTATGGAGTGCAAAAGATGACGGTAATGAGGGATTATATCTAATACGGGTGATAAACGATTATATAAATGAGAATTTGTAGGGGAGAAGGAGAAAAAATGAATATAATGAGCGCAACACTGGTTACAAGTTGGTGCGATAACCGTGTATGAAATACGTCATTGCAAAAACAATGGTGTCCACTACGTTGAAGAAAGAGCTCAGTTTTCGATAAAGATAAGAAGAGAACGGCAGCGCTAGTGGAGGTGTTTAAAACTGAAAAAAAAAGAAGTTAGAACTCGAAAGAGCTAGTGGATTTTCAATTAAAACGATTTAGTGCGCTGTGTCGTTATGATAACACATAGTACCTGAGGTGTTTACCCTATAGGCATTTATATTTAAGCAAAATGCGGAGTGCAGCAATTATCCTGAATGTTTAGTTTCCTTCCCTTAGAAGAAAAAATAAATAATTTTCAAATTTCACCTACTCACACCTCGCTTTGATGCACAACTAATCCTGCGCTTTCTTAGAAGCCATAAAACAACGACGCCGACCCGCACTCCGTTTTTGATTCAACTAAATTTGTGGAGCAGAATGTAACACAATTTTTTGGTATACTCTACGTTTTTACCACAAACCAAACAAATTACAACAGGGAATTGCGTGGGACTGATGCAGACTATTTTAGGAAAGACCGAAAGCTCGCTGCAGTTCAAATTCTCTCTCTCTCTCAAAAAAAAAAAGTGCAGTACTGCTCCAACTGAGCTACTATTTGAGCTTTTCATGCGGATTGAAATTCAGGAAAAAAAAGCGCCATTAAAGCAACGTATCTCAGAGTGGTGAAAGTATGGCGCAATAATCTAGCTACTTTCAAAAACGCCTGGCGTATCGAATGAAATCTTTGATTTATTGATTTTATTTTCTTTTTTTTTTGAATCAAATCTTTAATTCATTCGATAGACAACAGCTACCTTTATGACAGTAACAAAGATAACACCAAACGTACACAGTTGGTGGTCTAAAAGTTTTGCTTCAGTTCTTAAAACGATCACATGGAAAGAAAAAAAGAATAAAACATTCTTTGCGATCTTTCAAAAAAAAGAAGTAGGACCGTACCGAAAAAAAGAAGTACGGCCGTACCGAAAAAAAGAAGTAGGACCGTACCGAAAAAAAGACGTACGGCCGCACCGAAAAAAAGAAGTAGGACCGTACCGAAAAAAAGACGTACGGCCGCACCGAAAAAAGAAGTAGGACCGTGCCGAAAAAAGCTATGGGCTCAAAACATCTCAAACTGAGAGTAGCCTTTTCTCAACACAAACGAACATATTTTTTTTAGTGATATATCGAATGAATGCCATAACTAAAGCAGTATTCGTACCCGCTGCTATTCGATTTCTAATATCGGCTTTAAATGTAGGCTTTTTTTGTCGCTTGCCTGGACGCAATAAAAGGAATTATAAAGCGTTCCGTACGAAGGGGTTTTTTATTAATTTTTAGTTTTAACTAACTTCAGTTAAGAGATGCGCTTCAAGTGGTCTTGTTTAATTAAGGCATCCTCTCGTGTATTCTACAAATGCTCAAAAAATCATATGAGGGAACAAGGCAATGGTGTTCCACCTCTGATCGAACAATTGCCGTTCATGTGTGCTATGATGCTCAAACGCGCTCGCTCTATACAAGCGATCAGAGCTAATTTTGCTATTCTCTTGCATTTTTCATAAATTTTGAAAATCTCATCTCGAACTGCATAACATATCAAACGACCGGAAAGAAGGTGGACTGCGAACTAGGTTTACAATAACTGTTCAAACCTAACTCGAATCTCGTCTTTACTGCTCATGCAGACATATCTAATTTCATCATGACCAAGTAAAACAAGCAGGCCTAAGGACGTCGGAGCATTTGGACAGTGCGCCTGGTACAATATTGGGGCGTTCTTCGAGTGACAAAAGTATGCGTTGTTCCGCTCGTCCGCATTTATCACTTAATTTTTGGCGCAAAAAAAAATTTCACAGTTAAAAATTGCAAAGTCGCTAGTGATATGGGAAATTTTGGAATTTTTCAAGAAAATTTTCAACACTTTTCTTGAAAGGAACTCTTTTCGACGCCAACTGCTCACGAATATTCCAGTTATTTATAAAGTAAACAACACAGACTAATGAGTAGCTTGTCATGCTCGAGCAAATGAACGGTTCCGTCGTCTTTTGCTACCGTTCGATGTGCATGATCAGAACACTCATAATTGCCGCGCTAATGTAACGCGCAACCAATCACTATCTGCTCAGGCAATTTTTTTGTTCAAATAAGCCAGCTGCAATCATAAAAACACTAAAAGTAGAAATTGTCAGCTGTACAGATAGAAGAAGTTTAGTGATATTTTTTGACGCAAAAGATAATTTTTTGGATGCTAGATGCAAAAAGAGCAAAAGACAAATACTACCGAGACGTCGTGCTCGATTCAAGCGCACAAGGAAATGCTTAGGTTTTGCCTGATATCAGTGCTCGTGATGCTTTCCTATCTCGTGAATCGAACGCTGATATGCTCACAGTACCCAACCAATCGATGTTGCACTTTTGGGGCATAAACCTTGCACTTTAGACGGAATAAGTCGCACTTATCATTAGCGACCTCAACCAATCTGCACCAGTCTCTCGCCTCCTATTCATCATGAACTGATCACCATGATCACCGTATAATCTCTAACAGAAACCCAGGAAGTTGCAGCGTGTTTCGAGAGCAGTCGAATCGAGATTGTAAAATACTTTATGAAGAAATTTTTTGCGGCCGAATAACTGGATTTTCGACACTTACCTGGATGTTTCTTTGAATAAAACAATAAAGTTAATGAAGTGTACTGGCATTCGATCCCTGATACGGATGACTGGAAGAACGGGAGCCCTATTGAGAAGGCTTTTTTTGTTGAGGAGCCTTTTTCGCATTTCAATAGTTTGCTATTCGCACCATTTCGGGTGGACCCTGATCACAATATACACTGGCCACATCCCTTTAAAACGGTTTGATGAACACAGGCTGACAAACCAATCTGTGCTCACATTGAAATAGACTGACGATACGAGCCTATTCTTCGTATTGGTAAAGTACACTTAAAAATAAACGCCTTTCTTTTATGACTCCTCCCGTCTTCAATGAAACTAAGTCTCGTCGACTCTTCTTCTTCTCTTCCACTCCCCTCTAATTTATTTCGGAGGGTATTCGCATACGCCATGAGCACACACACAGTACTATCACACAAATTCCTTCTTACTGCGTTACTTCGTAGAAAAACAGAAGGCTTTTCGGGAATATTATTTATCATGTGCACGTACTGAAAAAATTGTGTGCTGAAGAAAGACTGCTAAGATGAAATAAGCTGAGATTCGTACCAGAAAACCAACATGATACGTTGGTTTTCTGCGGCGCTTTAAGACTGTTCCGTCAGATGAGCAGCTTTCATAAGTTGCTCATCAACGACAAAAATTCAGATTTTATAAAACCCGATCGCTCGTGCGAATCTTCTTCATAAGATTTGTTTTCCTACGACCTGATCGATCGAATATGCAATCCGACCAGTCTACCATGCAATCCGACCAAGTCAACCAACAATCCGATCAGAACCATGCTACACCGACCAACCAACCAGACAATCTGACCAATCAACCATGCAATCCCACCAGTTAACCATGCAATCGACCAGTTTTCCATCCAATTCGACGAGCGAAAGTGTATGCAAATTTTTATGCAGAATTTTCACCTTCTCTTTTAGGAGGGTGTAACATCCTCGAATTGGACGAATTGACTCAGACGAGAACCTTACGTATTGAGTGTAACTATCAAATTTCATAACTCTAGCTTCAGCGATTTCCCCCAATTGAAACTATCGGAGGGGTAGACGTGCAGATACATGCATATATACATTTGCATGAAACAGTCATGACGTCCTGAAAATTGCAGATTGCAAATTTGCAAAAGAGTCTTAAAAAGATAAATACTTTGCAGTGACTAATTATATGCAAGAGAGTAAAGCTAAAGCAGCTTTTAACAATGTGGAGTAATATTTATGTCGAATTGCAATATCAGATACGGCTACGGAGAATGGGAACGAATAAAGCGATTTGCAATGCAACTGAAGGAGGCGACGTTCTCTAACGAACGGCAGAAAGAAATGTGACATGCACTCTCTCTTATCACTAAGTTTCATCTGAGTCTGATGACTGGTATTGCAATTGCAGGAGACCATCCTGGATCGCACGTCTGGTCTTTTTTTTTGATATCGAACAGTTTGTCGTTCACTGTGGTGGCTTTGATTTGCTTAAAGCAAAATTAGAGAGTGAAGAGATTTTGAGAGATTTTTTTTTCGAAAAAGCATTGAGTTTGCATTGCGCTCGCACAATCTCTCCTTCCACTTGTATAACATATTTGGAGCGATTTTTGTGTATGTGACAGTATTTTGTTTTCCTCCGAGGTGAACACGACGATAAGAAGATACATTCAAAGGAGAAGAAATATAATGAAGAGCGTCAGAACAAACAATGGCGCTTCTTCTGCATACGAAAAAACCAATTAAAAAATTATTGAATATTCGTAAATGTCTCCGACTCTAGTGGCGGAGCATGCAAAGATCAGGTGATGCATGATGATCAACAGCATTATTTATGGGATGCGTCTTGTACTTCACCATAATATAATGTATGGCATACGCTGATTACATGCTGTAATTCATAACCTCATTGAAAACACTATTTAAGCGTTTATGGACTGAGGTGAAGCAAATGGAGATTTGTCTTTCAATGGGCGCCCCAATATCAAACTTGAGCTGTTCGCAACGTCGGCAAGCAGATAGCATTTCATGATCAGAACGGAAGTGTGCACGACAAATGTGCCCGAAATAACGTTCGGGTTCACTCGTATATTTAGTGAATTTGGGTCGGATTCCAAGAAAACTTGAGCTGCTTTCTTGAGTCGAAACGGATAATGGAGGAAAGGCGATTTAGGTGCAACACCCTTTTGCATGAAACAAAGTAAGCTAACTTCTTAGTTTTCATGCGATTTTTTTGTGTCGTAATTTAGAAAAATACAAGATACTATCTTTAAAATTTCTTTTACAGAGTTAGAATTGCTTTAGCGGCATTTAGTTTGCCGATCGCATATGGGCCTTTGCTGGTTCATTTCCGGCTCAGCTACAACACATATCAGCTGTATCGAAATTCATGTGTGTTGTCATACTCGTAGCACGAACACAGTCGTTACACAAAGTTCATTAAGCGCTAAACGAATTTTTTTTTGGCTTGGAACTTATTTATGATGTGTGACCGACCCGTGATGCTCTCCCTTATGCGTTACAAAAAGCATATCTTTAAACCTTTTTGGTTTAGCTGCGCGTTTTATTAAGACGCGCTGTTTTGAGATTGAAAGAGTGATAAACGGAGAGTAATGAGCGGTGTGCGAAGGGAACGTTTAGTCCGGTAAGAGCAAAAGAAATTTTTCAAAGTTCTTTAAGAGAGTTAGCAGATAAGTAATAAGGTCCAGCGATGATCAACAGCATTATTTATGGGATGCGTCTTGTACTTCACCATAATATAATGTATGGCATACGCTGATTACATGCTGTAATTCATAACCTCATTGAAAACACTATTTAAGCGTTTATGGACTGAGGTGAAGCAAATGGAGATTTGTCTTTCAATGGGCGCCCCAATATCAAACTTGAGCTGTTCGCAACGTCGGCAAGCAGATAGCATTTCATGATCAGAACGGAAGTGTGCACGACAAATGTGCCCGAAATAACGTTCGGGTTCACTCGTATATTTAGTGAATTTGGGTCGGATTCCAAGAAAACTTGAGCTGCTTTCTTGAGTCGAAACGGATAATGGAGGAAAGGCGATTTAGGTGCAACACCCTTTTGCATGAAACAAAGTAAGCTAACTTCTTAGTTTTCATGCGATTTTTTTGTGTCGTAATTTAGAAAAATACAAGATACTATCTTTAAAATTTCTTTTACAGAGTTAGAATTGCTTTAGCGGCATTTAGTTTGCCGATCGCATATGGGCTTTTGCTGGTTCATTTCCGGCTCAACTACAACACATATCAGCTGTATCGAAATTCATGCGTGTTGTCATACTCGTAGCACGAACACAGTCGTTACACAAAGTTCATTAAGCGCTAAACGAATTTTTTTTTGGCTTGGAACTTATTTATGATGTGTGACCGACCCGTGATGCTCTCCCTTATGCGTTACAAAAAGCATATCTTTAAACCTTTTTGGTTTAGCTGCGCGTTTTATTAAGACGCGCTGTTTTGAGATTGAAAGAGTGATAAACGGAGAGTAATGAGCGGTGTGCGAAGGGAACGTTTCCAGAAATTTTTCAAAGTTCTTTAAGAGAGTTAGCAGATAAGTAATAAGGTCCAGCATTCGACCTATTATTGGTCCCTTGCCTCACTGATTCTGCCGTGTAGCCTTCAAAGTGGAAAAATTAGAAAGTCAAGTACTGGTTGGAAAGTCAAAAAACCACGAAGTCAAGTACTGTATGGTTAAAGTAGCAGCTACTATACGCTTAAAACTTGACGATAATGCGTAAAAATAGGGAATGGATGTATTAGCACATACTGTAGCTCACAGGTGGAATAAGCTATAGCCGAAAGGATCGAATACACCTTTAAAGAAGGCAAATTGATCGCACTGAAACATTTATTTCGATATCGAATAAATACCAAAAAAAGTGTTTAAGATGTTTTAGATGAAAGGAACGATGAAGGTATCGAAAGAACAAAACAACCAGCGTATAGTAGCTATATATACAGAACGTGTTACGTGGTCGTAGTCTTATACGCCATTTGGGTTATTCGTCGATGCTGCTAATGCACTTACGGTCGTAACATATCTAAACGATAAGGTACGCATTGTGTTAAAGAACAAAGAGTATGTGTTACGTGGTGCGCACTGGCAGACGATGCAAACATATAGATGGGCACCATGTGCTGAAAGTATAACATATGCGTCTTATTTTTTCGATTTGTTAGAGCATATATGTCGGAGAGCTAGCGAACTGGTAGAGCTCAGGCTTCGTTTGCGGGAAGAGCTGGGTTCGATTCTAGGCTGCTTCCCCTATGAAGCGCTAGCAGGTTGACCATCAGGGGTTCGGAAACTGGTCAAAACTACACTGACAGCCCGGCTAGCGGTTGGTATCTAACAACAAGCTATAACAGCCAAAGGAATGGCAGTGTTCGGCGTACGTTTCTACTTCAGAAACATCGAGACGTCGCAGTGAACGCCACAGCGATCTATGGTCCACAGTTTTTAAAAGAGAAAATGTTTTCCTTCGTTCGAAAACTTTCTACGAGATCAAATTTGAAAAACTAGAGAGGCCGATCGGGCGATCGAATAATTCACATAAAAATTGATTGATTGATTAATTGCTGTTGAAGAATAGACCTACTAGCTAGATGATATCAAGCTACCGCATATGACAATAAGTTGTTTCATTCGATGTTCGAAAGCGTTATCAAAGCTGTTCATAAGGATTAGTTCCTTTTTTTTTTCGTTTTGATACTGATGCTCAGCAACGTTGCACACACAACAACCTCAAATAATTTGTGAATGTTGCAGTTGTAGGAGAGAAAAAATTGATAAGATAAAAAATGAAATGATGAACAGCAAAATTATTGTCTTATAAGACGAATGACGTCTATGTAAGCATCCGTAGATATGGACCATTTGACTACGGCAAGCCAAATTCACTATCACAAAGAAAGGCAAAACTTCATAACTCTCCAATATGGTACAAGTACAACTCCTTCTGCTTCCTCTTCCTTACTCTTTCGAGTTTTCGGCACTTGTCTCCTTCATGTAATCTATAGAGAAATTACAGATGTAAGAGTAAAGCAAAGTGAGTGTCAGATGGCTGTTAAATCCATCAGCAACTTTTTTCAATTCATACTTTCAGCTCAATCACATTAATCAGATGCAAGTTGCATAAGATTGCTCTTTCTCGGCTGTTTTCTGCTGAGAACTTCGAAAGAGGGGAAGGGGAGGGAGTAGACCATCCCCAGTTAAATTTAGGCAAGGTTTTGCAGCGACTAATAGGACGAGTTAAATCTAGGCTTCTATGTTTTCAAAACCGCCCCCTTCTCC
>JPKZ01002486.1:75049-97928 GCA_000803305.1 Toxocara canis | reverse complement strand
TGAGAACTCCCAAAGTTTTTTCAGTTGAAAAAATTCACCGTTTATGAAATGAAAAAACTGTTCCTGCATGGCTAACGTCTATATGAAAGAAAGCACCTAAAACTTCAAAGACAACTCTCCTCCCTCTCCTATTATAAGCCCATCCCTCTAATGCACTACGGCCTTTCTTTAACATATGCCTCCACTCCCTCCCCCCCCCCTTTCCCACTCCTCCCCTCTCCTCCTCCGATTACACCTCCTCACAAAAAATGCGGCTGTTATTCTTTATAATACGTTCCCTGCAGAATATTACCAATCAGTAACTTGTAAAGTGTCTATAGCCCACGTACTGTGTTCTCCAATACGCATGGAGTGCCCCGAAATTTTCATCGAAGTTGCGTGCTCCGAAAACTAAAAAATTACAATTTTTAGTTTCCTTTCGGCGGTAAAAAAATAATTATAAATGGAAATTTTTAAACGCTTAAACGCAATATGCGAAACAAAGGCTTCGAGTGCAGTAGTGAACGTTTAACTTTTTAAAATGAGAAAACGACTGGAAATTTGCATTCACAAAATTCACTTCTAATCAGTAAACAAAACAAGATTTAATGAAGTGACAACTATGCGATTCTGAATGAAATTATTTTCGAGTGCAAAACAGTCCGTATCGTTGAGTATTTAAAGTAACTCACCTCGAAAATCTGTTATTGTTGATAGCGCTGACGACGTGATCGGCCGGCGGCTGTTGTCGACCACGTGAGTTTGATCAACAGTTCGAACAGGGGTAGGGATGGCCAAGTGCTGGACTCCCACTCACATTACCTCACTCTATTTGTATGAGAGGTTGATGGTGAGGTCGAGAGTTTTTATGCATCGCCTTTGGTGTCATTACTGTACCGCTTCACTTGCATAAAAGTCCTCTCTCTTTTATTCCTCTGAAATTCCGTGTGTGCTATAATTTTCGATCAAGCAAATGGAAGAGAAACCTTAACTTTGACCTCTGACCTCAAGAAATTCTGAAAAGTTCATCTTGCTTGTACACTCTGTTAAGTCTGATACATAATCATGGTGTAAGCACAGATCAGGCAGGATTGCAGTCAAGCTCGTATCAAACACCTGCACAACAGGCAATTTTTAGATCGAAGTGAAGATGATGAGAATCTCAATGGAAACAGCTCGTGAAATAGCACTAATTTTAATTTCAGCTTCGTATTCTCCAGTTGCGCGGTTGTGCTACGGTATTAAACCTCCGCGTCATCGAGTAGATAAGGTAGTTGTTTCATTGCATAAACACCACCGTATGCTATTGAGTAGAAATAGGTGATGGTGGTGGAGCTGAAAAATGCTTCCTTCTCTCTCTCACGTTCTCTTAATGATTCTTTTTCAAATATACATCCTAAACAGTATCCTCACTTGGGCGGTGGCACTCGGATAACTTTTAAAATTAAGTATATCCGAAAACAGTAACGAAATCTTAAAAGTGCCGCCAAGGTAAAAACAAGACGTTCGCTGATGTGATGAAAGCCACTGCTACAGTCGATCGGCATGTTCACTCCCTTGATTGCAGATATTTCTTTACGGGGAAATCCCAAACATGAGCCCTGTGGCTCATAGTGTTCGCGATATTAAGGAGACTGAGGAGAGGGAAAAATGAGGAGAGTTGAATGAAGGGAGTGAAGGGAGGTTTGCCTTCGAAGTATCATCGTGTATAAAGGAGCAAATTGGTTATCTTGCAACGTTGAAGAGGCGAAAGTGTTAACAACCACGTAAAGTATCGTTTTTGTTTTTTCAAACCAAACTTTTTAACACAGAAATAAAAAGATATGCGAAAAACAGCAACTGATTGCACAGGTTCAATCCATTACCCAAAGCCTCTAGTCGAAAATTTCTGGGGCATGTAGCGTCCGCAACATTTCAAAACGGACGTCCGTTCGGATATGNGGGACTGTGGGAGGAGAGAGAAAGGGGTACCACTGCGACCCATTTAATTCATTGCAGGGAGTATGCTAACAAAATGGTCGACACGGTTGATTCGATAGAGACTTTAGCCGATACAATTATCGCTATACTACTCGCACTTACCACTGCGATTTTAATCGATTTTGGATGTTGCAAGAAGGTTCGTCCTCTTTATCAGTACTGCCCACATGGAACAGTGATTCGAAATCCTGAAAGGCAACGTTATGCCAACGTTTGAATCCTCTCATTGGCTTTGATCATATTTTAGGAATTATTAATTATAATGGATTTATACCTTAATGGATTTATTTGGGCACACTGAGTGCCAAATTTGAATTGGTGATAGTTATAGCATTTGTATCCATCGTACATTCTACGAGTATTGAGGCAAATCTTGCTCATTGCACTTTTATGGCCACTGGCCGGCTCATGCAATATCGCTAGCTAAAAATGCTAACAAGCTGATGCAAAGATCAAGGTCATCGATCATGATAAGGATCGCGAACTCAGTTATCCTACGTCATGCAAATTTTACACATTACAAGTAACCTTCATGCAAATTGTTTGCATCTACCGCCCAGTACATAAAATGCAGAGGGTATAAAAATGAAAGCGCTCATGATTTATTGTATGGAACTTCATGAAAAATAGAATTATTTTTCGCGTCCATCAGTTGACCTATTGAGCGTACGTTGATGGTTTAGTATGTTTTTTTATATTTATATTTAGGTTTAGTATGATGCCCGCCACAAAACGATGCGCACTACTGTTCACAATTACGACATTTGCATGAGTCATGCTCCTAATGCGCAAAGTATGCATGACCTGGAAGCACTGGGTTCGCAGCAGTGAACGAGATCAATGACTTTGAATTTTGCATCAACCGGTTGGTTCTTTAGCGCTCGCTAATGCATCAACTTGCCAGCCGCCCTGAAAGGGTCATAAGCGACGTTTAGTCGATCATCCAGTAAAGACGCAGCTTTTGAACAGTTCAGATGTGGAGTTGCTGGCATTATGGCCCCTCACATACTCTTCAGTTCGTTTTTTGAGCTCATTAGTGCGCTCAACGAGAAGGACAGAACAGTTGTCCATCTAATCTCTCTCCCATCCTTTCCCTCTCTCCTCCCATCTCCCTTCCTCCCACTCCTTTCTTTGCGCTCGAATTTGAAGAACAAAAATATTTTGTTTAGGAGTAATTGTAGTAGCCATAATTCATAAGAACACTGCAGCTCATGCGATTAGCAATACATACTCAGCACTCCTTTCTGGAATACTGACTACATTTTCAACAAAGAAAAAATCATACTTTTTTGACATTTGTGCGCAATTTTTCTTTCATGATCTTATCATTTCTTAGCCCAAAGACGCTAAACACATCGGAAAACTGGCTTTATTCCAAAAACGCCATAGAAAAATGACTGTCATGAAAAAGATGTTTCCGTGCTGATCACTTTGCTGTAAAGTGATGTCTCATGCAAGCATTCGATCGGATGTGCTGATTCGCTTGCAAAACGCTTTGCACGCGAAAACCCTCAATAGAGACAATGTTTTGGATTCTGCAGAGATGGAGTGCTTGCTACTGTCTATCATCCAAAAAAATAGACAGTGAGTTTTTCACGAACGTGAAAAAAAAATCGTCAGCATATTTACCGAAACAGAGGAAGGCAAACAAGATGTCAACAATAAACATAGGCAACGTTGACAGCTTCCGCTCTGTCAGTCTAGCTTACTCTTGTTTGTGCTGTCTAGTCTCTGTGAAATCCCGACTAGAATATTGTATGAGTGTTAGTTTCATTGACACCCAACACGCTGCCATCTGCCATGCTAAATAGAGCGTAAAGAAATATTGAAGAATTCATGTCTTTAATTATAGTCATGAGGTAATGAATATAATTGCCAAGTTTTGAAACAACAATAACTTGCAACCTTTTTAGAAGAAGAATGACAATGAACCTGGTAAGTTCTTTGAATTAAATTCTTTAAAAATTAAAAATTAATTAAATCCGGTAGCATGCGTTGCTCTAAAAAAAATGTGTTCAACTGATACGGTTCTTTATTACTACCACGACTGTAATTTAAAGCGCTTCAATGGCCAGTATGAGAACTGATAATTCGAGTTAGTAAAATCGAATGTGACTGTATGGTTCAGTATCGATGTGACCTTAAATTAGCCATATGCGGGATCCCAACCTGCAACCATTATAAATCAGTGCTTTGATCGTAAACTCGCTAACTACCTATACAAGCATTCTCGCAGCCTTACATCAATAACACTTCTAAATTTCTCACCAAAGAAATTAGTCACAACTTTTCTTTTGTTCAATGTTTTTTCACATACCTTAACAAGAATCATCCCAACTTTAGCGGCGCAGGCAGGAACGGGAGGAAAGGCGACGCCAACCGAGCCAGCTCAAGCTGGAGCTGGAGCTGGAGCTGCAGGTACTCCTAGACCACCTACGGAAGGTACTAGTATCCCTCAATTCTCATTCTTTTTTGTACAACTTCGGGTGTTCCTATCATATGTAAATCGCTTTTGCCACAGCTATGACCTTTCAACATCAAGTTTTTCTTTTTGTGGCTGTCTACCGTAACACGACGAACCACATATAGTCGTTCGTGAACATTTCTTCAACGGAACGCTTACTTCATTAAACCGTCCGTTGTTGTACGTCGCTGTAACCATCCCTAACCATAAGTTCGTTCAAGCTTCAGCAGCAATGATATGGAATCGTTCCATAGACTTTCGCTCGGTTTCGCTCTCCTTTGTGACTTTTGTGATGTATCATTTATCGCTCGTTCTCTTCTTCGTCGTCGTGATCAACGAAATTCGTCGTTGCCGCTATCGGCTAAATATCACAATCAATATAAAGATCAATGTGCGACTGAAAATCAGAACAGACGCTGTTATCGTTCTGTTTTTGCTATACTGTCACACGATGTCGAATAAGGGTTACTTAACGTTTCTGTGGTTGATTTGAGACCAAGATTTTTGGTTTGAAAATAAAGGGTAGCAAATAGAATCTAGATTTTTAAATGTTTTTTTGTTGCTTATTTCGTCGAGCTTTTCGTCTAGTTTATAGACCGTTCATGTAACCAGGCTGTTAAGCTGTTCATATAAAGATCGGGAACTTGTTCGTTCCATGAAGGAGAAGCGATATTATGCAAATACTGCAGAATCTTAAGGTCATTGAGGAGGTTTATTACACAGGAATTCTACAGGAAAATTACGTTACATAAAATTGAATTTTCTGAACAGCAAAAAAGGGAACAGTTTTTCAAAAAGCAATTTTCTTTTTCAAAAATCACCTAAACTCTTCGAAAAGGAAAATCGGCTTACAGGTGGACTAGCAGGGACATTTGATCCCAATTATCAAACAATGGCAGGCTTGAGCCAGGACGCTTTCGGAGGTCAGTTCTACGGGTAAATTCTCTACAAAACGATGGCGAACTCTTTTCAGACATTGGTGTTATTCTTAATACGACTGATAGACTTCTTAACCCTAAGTCAAAGTGCAAAATTTAAAGATCGGATTCTCAACAAAAAATTCTACTCCGAGTTAACGTGTTGGACGTCGACTTTAGACGTATATGCATATATTTCACCGACCAACGATGCCACCCTTAAATAGCACTAGTACCGTCAACTTTTCCACAGTGCAACAGCTGGCTGAGAGAAGATAGCGATAGTTTGTTTAGTGAAGTGGGTAGTATGCCCGAAGTTCGTAAGGCGTCGTGGTGGTGCTCAAAAGCCATTTGTGTCATTGAGTTTAAACAGATATGAAAATGGAATTGAAAAAAAAAAACGGAAAATCGGTTTGAAGCCTAATAGCCAAGTATAAAACCCATTGAATGCGATAGCTGTGACATGATGATGGCGCAGAATCACGCATGCATGCGTATATGCTCAGCCTTTCATCCCCATCGATGGCGCTGGATGATACTCTCGCCCAGCACGCCCCCTCCCACTCCATCCAACCCCCTCCCCGCCCACCACCACCGCTCTACCACCACTCGTAAACACTTTAAAGCGCTACGCCAAAACTAAATGTTTAAATTGACTTGGAGTAATTGGCGGTTGGGGGATTTGCTCCTCGTTAGCATTGATGTGTTCACCTTATCGTTCACAGAAATGTCAAAGATATCTAAGTGATAACAGAAGAGTTCATAACCTTCCTGGTGCGTACTTGTACTCCCGAGAACTTCACAATTGCTATAACTACGTTCTTAATGAATAGATTTCTTTCACGTATAGAGCGCTGTAAGGAAATTATTGTTATGCGGGCGAATAGTCGTGATTTTATATCGTTCGTTGCAGTTAGCACGTGCACATCTGCTGCGAAGAACGAAATATTCCACAAGTGCAATCGAGCACACAGACCAATAGATGCTTTTCTATAAGGCAGTAGTTTTTTTAAAACGTGTTCCATACGTTTGATTAGCTTGTGTGTGTTCAATTTGGTGAATAACGTCACAGCGGCCGCCAACAGCGTTTTACAATTCCCGTCGCAAATATGCGTTTAAAAGTGAGATTCGTAGACGTAGATTGTCGTTGTCGTGGAATCACAACGTTACGCTGAACCGATTTCCGCTACTATGCATATGTCCAAATGTTTCAGCGGATAAAAAGAAACCGGATGGAGGAGGGGCAGCTGCCGATGCTGCTCCTAAGGCACCTGCGCAAGGAGGAGTCGTTGCGGTTAACGATCCCAACTACCAGGTCGGCTATTTGCTTTTCAGTGCTTCTATCTCAGCAGTGGTGCGAACGCTGAGAAATAGTCTTTCTTACCGGCGAAGGAATGGGGCAAGGGTTAGCACTAGCAAAGCTCTACTGCTGGTGATGGTATTGCTAAGATCTGAAAGAGCAAGGAGAGCGCGATTTGGAAGTTTTTGTGGAGCAGCTGTCCACAGAACGTTGGTTCAGGTAGTCCAGCTCAAAGGCGATTGCATGGGTGGACCACAAGCGATCTTTGCCTGCCGAGTTTTACGGGTATGGCGATACCGTTTCAGAACTACGTGAATGACAACATCTTTCAAGAATTCTCGAAATGGCAATATTGTTCCAAAATTACGGAAACGCCAATACGTTCCAGAATTTTGGGGATGGCGATACCCTTCCAGAATTACGAGAATGGTGATATTTCTCCAAAACTACGGGAATGCCACACTATTCCAGAATTAGGGGATGGCAGTCCGTTCCGGAATTACGGGAATGGCGATACGCTTCTAGAATTACGGGAATGGCGATGCGCTTCTAGAATTAACGGGGATGGCGATACGCTTCTAGAATCACGGGAATGCCGATACGCTTTTGGAATTACGGGAATGGCGATACTGTTCCAGAATCAAGGGATATTGTTGCAAAATTATGAGAATGACGATGTTGTTTCAGTCTTACCAGTTCCTAGTCCTGTTGTCGCTAATAATATGGATACTGCTCTACGTGTACATTAAGAACGTTCACGAAAACGGAGGAACCAATAAATGCGTGGGCGTATGGGGTGGGAAATGTATGGCGCATGTTGTATGCATTCAAATGCTGTCGAAGGATCTAGAAACATAACATTTTTGAAAAATGCGTGATTTGCGGTTTCAGTAGGCGTTTGCATGTGAAATGATGGTCTGTCAGTGTAGATAAGCAGAGCAAGAATACTTTATCAGACGGAAGCGCTTCAGCTTCTAGCATCCATCAACGGAGGAGAAAGTGCTAATTATAAACTAATTAGTAAAGTGTATCCTATGGCCTCCAAAAAAGCTTACCGCTGCGTTTTTCAGAAACGGGAAGAAAGAGGAGAAATTGTTGAAAGGATAATGACGTTTGCATGGAAGCCATTGTTTGCTTCAGTGGTTCTGAAGGAGGGTCTGCGTCGAGCGGAGAATACTTCCATCATGCTGAGGTGAAGAAATTCGAGGGAGAGGCCACCTACGGGGGGAAGACTTATTCAGGATAATGCAAGATGTGTAATACACAGATATAGAATATTATAAACGATGGACGAATGATCACTTAATATCACTAGTTCAGTTGCACTTGCATTTCAGACGATGGCCGGAATGGACAATAATAAAGTTTTCGAAGAGAAGAAAAAGGACGGTGGAGGAGGAGGAGCAGCTGCCGGCGAGGCACCGAAAGCACCTGAAAAAGGAGGCGTTGCCGGTACGAATCGTTATCTGAAGTTAACATTAATATGTATTATTATCGTATATGTAATGATACGGTATTCCATACCAACTAGTAATATGGTACTTCGAAGAAAAACTATCAACAGCTGGACCTGTGACGAAGTATACTGCCCCAGTCGCACCTCTAACGAGTTACCATGTGCGGCAACTATCCAGTACCAGAGTTATGAATTACAGTCTAAATATATGGAGTAATTCACTATTGCAGTGAAGAATATTTCATTGACTCCTTTTAATAATATATGACACTACAGACACAATGCTGCAAGAAATTAAGAAGAAAATATTTACTAAACAAAAATGTGCGAGATTATTTTGAGGCACTTTCGACCCCAATTATCAAACATTAGCTGGAATAGGTGGTGATGTGTTCGGTGAAGACAAAAAGAAGGAAGGTGGTGGAGCAGCAGCTCCTAAAGCACCTGAAAAAGGTGGAGTCGCCGGTGAGAACTTTGTCACATTCATCGATTCATAAGCTCGAAAGCATTGCTTTCGTAAAACGAACGCTAGAAGTTACAAGTTCCGCTGAACTTAAATAATATTCCAATTTTTAGCGGATTTTTATTTTCCAGAATTTTCACTGAAAGTTGTCTCGAATTTTTTCTAGCGTTCGAATATTATCAAACAGCTCTATTACTGGCTGAATAAGCACCTGAAAAGGGGACCGAAAAGGCTAGAAGCACCTGAAAAAGATCGGAAAGGGCTAGAAGCACCTGAAAAAGGACCGAAAGGGCTAGAACACCTTAAAAAGGATTGGAAGGACTAGAAGGGCTAAAAAGGGCTAGAAGCAGCTGAGAAGGGTGACTTCGCCGGTATAAACTTCTGTTTGCCTTTTTTGCTGAGCCAAGTGCAAAAGAAGTGGTCAGTTATTACGTGATTAAGCGGCTGGGCATGAACTCCCCTGAAGCAATAAATTAAACCGAAAAGTTGGGCTTATAGGGTAATCCATTCTTCATAGTTTTACGCATCTAATATTTCATATATTTTTACATAAATAATTTGTGATTCTCGTTTTTAATTTTTCAGCTCTGGTAGCTTTACAGTGTGAAGTCCCTTTGTAGAATTTTTGTAGCAGTAACGAATGTTCGGGGAGAACTCGATTTGAGGTCATCAAATTTTCTTAACTGCTTCATTTGTTCGTTGCGCCCGTTAGATCATCGAGCGTGGGCGATATGGTCAGCGCGGTCTTGCAGTGCCCGCACGACCTCTCGTAGACCTCCTTATGAAGAGGCGATTCCACGACAACACTTAATGCATTCCAATAAGAAGTGATACTTTAAGGTACGTTTGATCCGAACTATCAGACGCTAGCAGGTGTTACGGGTGACGTTTTCGGTGAGGATAAGAAGAAAGCTGGAGAAGGTGGAGGTGCGGCTCCAAAAGCACCTGAAAACAAGGATGCCAAAGCGGGCACTTTTGACCCTAACTACCAGGTACATTCATTGCGTTGCTTCTCACTTTTACCAGGAGCTGCAGCGAGTGTTAGTCCGAGCAAAGAGCGTATGTATTTTATATTAGCATTTGTTTATTGCAAAGAATGATGATCGACAATTTTCGAAACTGTGAATTAAAGCAAAGCAAATTTCATCATTGAAACCAGCTTTGCATTAAACCAGTCCTAAAGCCACAATTCTCATGGGGAACCTGCCCAAATTTT
Organism: Toxocara canis; assembly: GCA_000803305.1. Classification (NCBI taxonomy): domain Eukaryota; kingdom Metazoa; phylum Nematoda; class Chromadorea; order Rhabditida; family Toxocaridae; genus Toxocara; species Toxocara canis. The sequence goes on along the minus strand of JPKZ01002486.1, from coordinate 88,153 downwards.
TAAAACCTGCCACTAGGACGTCGCCATGGTTAATATTGAATCCCCCCGCTCTCCACAGATCTTTTTATAATAGCGTTTATATTATATAATAATAACTTCAGGCCAGCAATAGCGCTTTTGCAATTTCAGACTTTGGCTGGTGTTGCTGGCGATGTTTTTGGTGAAGACAAGAAAGCTAAAGGTGGCGATGGCCAAAAGTCGAAAGGAGGCGGTGGACCAAAAGCTCCCGAGAATAAAGATGCCAAAGCGGGAACGTTCGATCCCAACTATCAGGTCGACTTCACATTTAATATCGCCCATCGTACTTGGTTTGCCATTAAATTACGAAGATCTGTATCGGCATCGTAACCCCCTAATGAAAATCGTTCCTAACACAAAAATGTGCCTTTATGTTATCTAACTGTTCTTTTCTGTTTTACTGTATTGTTTATGCAAAAGAAAAGCAGAAAATAAAGTGAATATTAAGTGAATAATGAATGTACTCTCGAGATCATTAGTGAACTAGTGAACGCTGAACGACATACCATTGCAAGCCGTTCCTTTATTATGGATGTGCTCCGGTTAATAGAAAACAGAGAATAGTGGCTAATATATTTCTTTGTTCTTTCCATGGAAGCTGCTCTTTGTCTTCGAAGATTTCTAAGTCTGTCCACCTCATCTAGTTATGCTTCCTTTAGGATTAGATTTTTTACGTTTTTGCACGTTCCTAACCATTCTACAGGTGTCGTCTCTGGCTTGAATTTTGTCATGCGTGTTGTTTCCGATTCTAGTTCTGCCACTCCTCATGTGTTGTCTCACTGACTTGTTCAAATGTTCAAGTGGCTTTCAGGATACGCTGACCAAGGTTGAGGCTCCGTTTGATTTGCAGAACCGCTATTCCATAACATTTTGTCGTGTGACATACACTGAAGTTGTATGAAGTACTGCACGTGTACGATCGTTGCAGCACGCATGGTGGTGCCCGTCGAGAAAGTGTTCATCAAATGGTGATCATGCAGTGATTTTGTGAATTGAATGCTCCCTCAGCCTTCAGTCAGCTGAAAAAAAAAACTCCCGAAGTCTTTAGTCAATCGAGGAAAAAACTAAGTTTGTTTTTTTTTTTTGCTGAGAAAATTCACTAACAGTTTGTGTTTTGTAGACGTTGGCTGGAGTTGCTGGAGACGTTTTCGGAGAGGATAAGAAAGGCAAAGGTGGTGGTGGTGGCAAAGATGCAAAACCAAAAGCTCCGGAGAACAAAGATGCGAAAGCCGGTACCTTCGACCCTAACTACCAAACATTGGCTGGTGTTGCCGGGGACGTATTCGGTGAGGATAAGAAGGCTAAGGGCGGTGGAGGCGGCGAAAAGCCTAAAGCTCCTGAAAATAAGGACGCTAAGGCTGGCACTTTCGACCCCAACTACCAGACATTGGCTGGCGTTGCTGGTGATGTGTTTGGAGAGGACAAAAAGGCCAAAGGAGGCGGTGGACCGAAAGTTCCCGAAAATAAGGACGCTAAAGCGGGCACATTTGACCCTAACTATCAGGTAACCTGACAATAGACAATCAAGGCATTTTTATCTGACGTAATAGTAGTGACGTGTCTTTTTCATCTACACTTTCAGTAACATTATTTTACAATGAATTTTATGACGTCACCCGAGTTAAAGTCTCAGCACAAAGTCCAGTAACATCAATTCCATTTCTGTATTCGACCATCACTTAATTTTTCGTCAGATAATACGACTTCATCAAATTATAAGAATTTCTATCATATGCATTAAATTGCGCCGAGCATTATGCAAACACGTTGCCCAAATGATTGCCTAAATTTTTTTTCTTGCACTTCGTATATCAAGAGCGGTAGTTCCTAGATGCAGTTAGGGGTAGGGGAGGGGGTGGAGAGGCAGGGGAGTAAAGGAGGCTTTCAAAAGGGTGATCGTTTCTGTAGAGCGGTATCGTTTTCGATGGAAGAGTGAAATATTTTATTCTTGTTTTTACTAGTATATGCGTGAATCCGCAATGGTAGTTTATTTATTTCTACAGTAGTCAGTCGTATTTTTGCTAACGCAAAAATACGACTGACTATTATTTCTTGTCACTTAAGTAGTCATATTCGTGCATATATTTTGATGACCGTACAAACTACGTTGTATATTTGTTTTCAATGCACGTAGTAATTAAAGGCTGTTCTCAATCACAAATAGCAAAATGATTGCGTGCCGGGTAATGTGCGTTCTTTTGCCCCCACACCTCGCTGATTCTGCCTCTTCTCCTTTGTCGTTTCTGTGCTATATTAGCTGTTATCCTCAAATTATTGCAAATGCTGCTCCATTCTCCCTCATTCCTCTTTCAATGATTAACATCAAAAAATCGTCCCGGATTGCATCCCGTTGCTTAGTCTCTTCCGAATTGTGCGTTTAAGTCGTTGATCTTGCAAATGGAAATAAGTAATTCACAGGGAGATTTCGACTCTGCAAGGTACGCTGCACAATACTTGTCATGGTTCTGTATGCTTCTTTTGCTCGGCGACAATGTTGAGTGAAAAGTATGCCGAACCGATTTGTTCCATCTTTCGCACACTGAATGAAATCATAGTTTTAAGCTTATTTCAGAAGTTAGCTTGAGCGTATTTTTATTTCAGACATTGGCTGGCGTGGGTGGAGACGTATTCGGTGCGGATAAGAAGAAAAATTAGAAGCGATCAATGTGTCGTATTGTTTCCGAAATACACCTCAAAATTCGTTCATACCAAAATCGACTATTAACTAATGGAGACCATGATCATTGCATAGACAAACGTTTTTCAAGTGTTGTGTAAGCGCAGAGATGTCTACACAGTACATTGTTGCATTGATCGTATAACATCATATCATTTGCGAACGGGATTGCATTGGTTGAGACCCTCAACAGCATCCAGCAAAAGTGCTTCAGACAAAAAAAACTACCATTTGCGTGAGGATTTGTCTGTACGTGGTATTTGTGGTTAGATGTTCGAATATCTGTCTGTCTGTCGGATAGTTTCAACTCAAGAACGACTCAAGTCAAGAGTTACGAAATTAGATAAGCGATAGGGATTTGACGTGCTCACTCGGACAAAATCATAACATGGGGTCCAAGGGATTGCTCGTTTAACGCATTCTCGTTAATGAGTCACAAGTTTCGAAAACAAGTTGCTTGCAGGTTGCGAGCGGTAATATTCATTTTTATTAAATAACATTTTAGGGAAATTTTTTAAAGTGTGCTGACCCCTTTGGTAGGCAAAGAGTTGTTGCTTAAAGAGTGTTCATCTCGTGCTTTCACGGTCCATCTGTACGGGCGAATTTAGAGGAAAATCCATCGTAAGCGTAGAATTTCAAACGTCTTTCTGCTTTCACCGAGAGTTTTGTTGACGACTGATATTTCCTCCATAGTTCTGCTGCATGAAGGTCGCCTCGCCGCTTTGGCAGCCGCGTGCAAATCGTTTAGCAAAATGATCGCCTAGATCAATTCAGCTTCTACATTCGTCGGTACCTTGGCATACGCGCGATCAACTGAATTGCAGCGTTTGGAGCTTACAGTTCATCTTTAGCTTATAGCTCATCGTATGCATTCTGAGTATGGCGCCCGTTCTCTGTGCAGTTCACATGACCTATACATTTCCATCTCTACATCCGTCATGATCTACCCCATCTCATCAAGATATGATACGCATGCAGGTGGAGGTTGCAGTTTCGGCTTGGCGTTGGGCATCACTTGGCCAGCTGCGTTCGTGTCGGTCGTTCGTTCGTGTTTCCGAGCATCTTTCGTTAGTTGGCGATTCTGCATGGATATTGTTACGCGTAGTTGTATTATGCTGATATTAATCATAAAAGCACCTCATATGAACGCGGGTGTTGCTAGTTTTGTGACCGTCATGAATTTGCTCTCACAAAGCGTAGCAACAAATAAAATAAACCATATAAAAATCCCCTGTTCTCGAATTAGTTCATCAAATTGAAAAGTTCCACGGGTACTCAATGAGGTACACAAAGAAGATTGTACGCCAGTTGATTTGTAAATTTCGTGGTTGGATGGCCCGGTGGATGTTCGATTTTGCACCGGCAGTCTGTATAATAACTGGAGTGATTTCGCGATGAGCAACGGCAAGATTTTTGTATTAAATGGGCTTCTTACTTTACTTTACTTCGATTCGAATTGTTGCTCTTGAACGTTCAATAAGTTAACCATACATCTCTCGGAACGTTTCCTCATCAAATCGTAAACACTGAAGCGATTACAGCGAATATTGTCGAAAAAAATGAAAGCATAAATATGGGCCATGTAAAACTCAGTTACTTTTAAAATCTTTTCAAATCCAACTGCTTTAAATGAATGCAACGGTTAGATAACGAATAGTAAACAGTGATAACGCTGTGCACTGTATACACCCTTTCACAACGAAAATCTATTTGTCGCAAAGCAAGTATCATCGCTAGCGTCTTCTTCATCCTTCTCGAAGTCACACCAGAATGTCTATCTTTAAAGCAGGTATTTGCCGATGAGTGCCATGAAAATATGACAAAAGTTTATGTTATCAGTTGGGACAGAAATAGTCAACGAACGATGCTTTCATCGCAATTTTACGACGCTTTCACCTTAATGCTAAACACCGCAAAGGTCACCTAACTTATTCATCTTGAAATAGCGACTCTGAAATTAATTATCTTACACTGTTTGCCGATGAATAATAGATATTTCATGAGAGACTTAACTGGCCTGATACACAAATCATAATCTTTGCGCAGTCTGCTAGAGAGTTCGTTGTGCTAATCTAGAACACCCTGTTAAATAACAATTAGGTTGGTTACAATAAGTGCCCTTAGTATAAGTTATAAGACGTAATCCATTTGTTTTTAGCTGATCTCCTCGCTTACACGAATCGTATAAAAAGTTTCCATTCTGTGCACGCTCGATGCCAACGAGACTGGGTTACAAGATGCAAGCACGCACACTTATTTGGCTCATCTGAATACCTGCGTAACTTTCCGAAGATGATGGGGCAATTTTGAAGACTGAATAAATAGAGGATCATTTTTTTTTAGAGTAAGTAAAAATTTAAAGAGTAAGCTGAACACGAGACACTTTATATGAACTTCCACGACCCGCGGAAGCGCCTGGACACTTAAATTTGTGGCGAAGATCGCACTGAGTATGCGATGGCATCAGATAGGTTATGATATTTGCCGTAGTACGTTCCAAATAGCTATCAGAGGTAGCACTTGAGGAGTACCGCTGTGTGTTCACGAACCCTTACAGAAGCTTTCAACAAAAGTAAGCTTTCCCCGCCTTGCCATCTCTTGCACGTCGCAATTAAGCTTCTTCAAAAATCTCCACTCTCAGTAGTACTACCCGCCGGATTACATGAGCATGGTTGAGAAACATCAAATCGGCATTTATTATTGCGTTGCAACAGACTTCAAAATGGGTTCTTCATGGTAGATCTCCATTCAGTAGCACTGATATTTATGTTTGACCAGAGGGGGTATGCAAAATTGGGTGGTGTTAAAAGTGAGACTTGGGAAGGATATTCTTAATGTTATGATGAGGGAGTCTTGAAAGTGAAGGTCGGTGCTCGGGTGCAAGTTTTTGTGGGTGAAAGCTGTTTGGTTTTCATGCGAATTGCACAATTTTATGTGCCATATTTCACCTCACGTTCATCGCAAGTACTCGTCTTATCCCAGCTAAATTGTCCTAAAGGGCAGTTATTGTATTCGCATTAGACGATCGGATGCAACAAGGTCGATAACGTTCGATGGCAACATTTATATTGTGAATTCTTAAGTGAATTCCACCTCGCAGTAGACCATCTGGACGCGTTTTATGCGCACCGAGAGGTGATATCCGAACGAGCAGCTGTGAGCAATTCAGTGATCCAGCTCGGCGAGGGAATAAGTTTCCAAGGTAGAAAATGGACGATATTTTTGCGGAGGCCGTGCAGCTGATATTTCGATGTTCAGTTTGTAATGAAGAGAAATGTAAGTTATATTCCGAAATTTTTTAAAAAAGTTTCTTGGATTTCTCCGTTTTATCTGTGACAAAAGACTATATTTATAGCATAGTTGGCGTGTCGGCGAAGTGATAATATTGATGCTTTCCGTGCCATCCTAATTTGTATTACAGCACTTTGCCATCGTCCACTTTTGTTATGGAATAGTATCCGCTACATGCGATAAAAGTAGCGCAGTCTTGGAAGGGAGAGTTCTGCGTTGCTTGTGGTTTGTACTCAGATGCAGCCGATCGTTCGTCATTTAAAAGATTGTGGTTGCGGGCGGTGTCAGAAACTGTGAAGTAGATTTAGTATGGGGAGAAAAAAATCGTTCTTCGTTTCAGCGGAGGCGGGGTAGAGTGATCGTTGATGAGAAAGTCCTCTCACTATCACTGAACTGACCGAGAGAGCTGCTCTTCAGTCCACCCGTCTTCGCCTCCGCAAAAATCTTTTAAAAATAAGCTGACTGAGATACGGTGTTACACCTTGCAGTAATAAAAATTTATTGTACCGCAGTTGATCCATGTAGTGTATAACTGCTTTCGAGCTAGGTATGGTATAACAGAAAACGGACATATGTGTAGAGCAGGGTGTATGCGTATAATAGCAGCAGGTGCGGTGTCGGCACCACAACGAATGGTCGTGGGTTGCCTTGGCGAGCGTACGCTCCATTTACGGACCTCAAGACTCATATTTACGACAGCTTTTTCCTTCTTTCATATTTCAGTAGGGTGGCTCAACATTTATTTTATGCTTGCAGTTTCGCTGGAGAATCTCGAAGTTCACCTGTGGGCATGCCATTTGCGTTCGTTTCCATATCGTTGTGCTAAATGTGGATATCCTGCTCTTAATTCGAAGGCCCTCATCGCACATTTTTCCGAATGCCACGATGCACCTACGGTGAGCGTATCATTTTTAAAAACGGAAAGACAACTTTCTGCTAAGAAAACAGCGAGGAAGTGGGGGACGGGGGGATTAAGGCAGGTGAAGGAGTGGGAGAGGATTTTCGCTGAATTGCTGTATCATGATATAGTGGGTGATATATATGCGTGAATTTTGAAGCATAGAAGCATTGCGTAATGTATCATGACATAGCAGGTCTTCGAGTCATAGCATAGCGTAGCATGCAACGGCGCACTGTAGCACTTCAACCACTGACATACACAGTTCGAGCGAAAACGTGAAGTAACAGTACAGCTGGGGCCGGTTGTGCGGAAACGTAGACTTCTTGTGCGGCAGCTCTTCGCCGTTTTTTTTAGGCTGTTTTTATATGTAGAAGTTTCAGCTCATTCACGCTATGAGTTTCGCTGTGTAATATGAGCTGATAGGAGAGCTTCCTTGCCAATTTCCATAAAGAGATTGATGATGAGTTTATTCGCAAATCGGACTGCATATAGTAACGCATCAGAGAACATATCGGTAAAAGTGAAATCATGCAGAACAAGAGGAGCGGCAGGGAGAAGGAGTCGGACAATATTTAATCCTTTACTCGACATGGAAAACCGAGTGTTTGTGGTGGTAGCGAAGCGATTTTCTTTTTAAAGATTTCTATTTCTCGAATACGCAGGCACCGTCTAGTCTCCCTCCGATCTTGGCAGTGGTACTCACTATCTGAATTTGATTGAATTTGATTTCCAAAAACGCCTCACTTCACTGAATTTGATTTTGCTTTTGCATTTTCGTCCGATATAGAATTCCATGCGTTTATTACCCTATTTGAGAAAAAGTGCTTGAATATGTTCGGTGTACAGCTGTTATTAGTAATCTTGAAGGAATTTGCCGAACGAATGCGGCCAATTATGGGAGACAATTCGAAGAATTCATCCCAGGGGATGTCAGCGTTTTTATGAACTATGCTATACGGCATACAGAGATCAAAGTAGAAGCAACGCAGCTCAAGCGTTTGCAAGCCTAGAGCGCTAACTCTTTGCATGTAGTTAGGAATCGCAACTGATCGAGCATACAGCCTTCTGAGTAATCGAAGGGTGAAGCGTTTTTGAACATCTTCAATCAAATTCAGATAGTGAGTATCACTGCTAAGGTTGGGAGGAGACTAGGTTATGCTGGCGTATTGGAGAAATGGGCGAACGTAAACTGTGAATAATTTAATATCTCTGGAAGAGAATGCTGGCAGAGACTGGTCCAAGCCAGACTGGAGTGGGCTTTATCACGAAAACTCATTCATATTCGGGATTTTATTTATTAATCTGTCTGTTAGCCCATTAATGTTTTTTACAGGACGAAGTAGCCCCAGGGCCTACCTTTTCTGTGAAGAAGAGAGGTTACGTCACTAAGAGAATGTAGTACAGCACATATTGGTGTGGCTGAAAGTTTGCAAACTCTCTTTGATGTATGCAGCGTTGAGAACATCAGTACCTTCAATATGTGTGTGGCTTTAAAATTTTTGCACATTTTTTCGAACCAGGTGACAATGCCGAATTCTTAATTCTGTGAAAGTAATGGAGAGATTTTTATTTTCATTTTATGTCTTAGCGGTGTTTGCTCATGATAGAGCAGTAGATGCGTTTACCGTCGATTCGACTAAGAGGGAGATTGGCGAGAGATGACTGTTGCGAATTGCTGGGCGATCATGGGCTCGGGTAGCGATTTTTTCAAAAAAAAAACAGTGTAAAGACGGAAAGCGAAAGAGAGAGCTGAGGAAAAAACAGAGAAAAACGAAAATCACACAAAAAACGAGATTAAGAACCATGCCAGCCCCAGCTGAGTTAGCTGCTGAGTCCATAGAGTTGGAGAGATGTAAGCTCATCTGTGATTAAAGCGCTACTAACTCGTTACATGTAACATTTTAAGAGTTTTAGCAACAAGTGGAATTCAAGCGTCGTATCGAGCATGAGTTGCGTCTTCGTGAATTGATCTCACGCTCAGTGGTGCTTCCTGCGCTTGAGGAGCAGGTTTACTGCGACGATGAGCTACTAACTGAAGAGCGCCGAGATAAGTATGTAGTCGAGAACCAGAGCACTGTCACTCGAGATAGCCAACTTCCTCGAGTGGTTCACGTATGTCGCACTGTTTTTTTTTTTCACCTCTGATTATGAGAATTGTAAGTATTGTTCGAATGCGTACGATACCGTTCGTTTCAGCAGCGGCAGAGCTTAATTTCGGGAAAATGCGGATATTTGCATCCTGAATATTTTCATGCTTATTCGTTGGATGAGAAACGAATTAAGAAAGAATTAATACTGTATCACAGCAAAACTGTAAGCACTCCCTCACGGTGTTTCAACTTCTCTGTAGATGTTCAGTGTGCAGACCATCGGAGGTAGTTATGTTGCGGCAGTCGTTTAGGATGGTGACCGATGTTTGTTTGCGCAAGTCAGCGGAGTTTTGCTCGATATCCATTTGCATTTTGAAGTTGACCTCCTCTTTCACTCAAACTGCGCACAATACATTATTCGATTTTTTGAGATCTTGCAGTAATAGCATTGCGTAGTTGGGAGAGCGCACGTTATACCGGGCGCTGTTTGTCGGAACTTTCATTTCGTTGCGTTGCCTACCTTCTTTCCCACTTTTTTTTTTTTAAATTTTGCGAACACTACTCCCATCAATGACCGTCGCCCCCTTAAGACGATAAGAAATGGATCTCTTTCTGCACTTTTTTCGCACGATAAATCCAAGCAAACGTTCATAATGTCTTTTTTTTGCATGAATTCTCTTTTCCGAGTTTTTTTTTGATGGTGTGGAATGATTTTACAGCCTGGAGACGGAATAGGAGCAGTCGCTCATGCATATGGATCGGCTGGTATGGCCGACTTTCGAAATAATGTCGCACAAGAGGAAATTATTGAAGAGGCTGGACGTTGAATTTATTTATTCAGTTTATTTCATTGAGAATTTATTTTATTGAATATTGTGATTAGCGCACATTAAGGCAGTGATTCTTATTAGCAGTCATAGCAGTCATAGCAGTCAAGATTTAAAATGGAGTACTCTTATTTGTTCGTATTGGTGAATGAGAAAATGAGTCTTTTTATGTTATCATGATTTATGGGAAGTGCATGTCTTTATATGGTAGCTAAAAGAAAGCTAATATGCTTTTTTTTTGTTGAAAGAAATGCTGCCATGGATGAGATTTTAGTGCGTTCGTGGTTTTCGTTAAAGAGATGTGGAGAATGTACTGCCACATGAAGACCTTTGGCGCCCGCATCATCGAGTGATATGTTTAGTTTTTGGCTATCTTCATGGGTAGAGAAATCCGTAGCTGTGATGAGGTAGTCACCCCACAGCTTCCGCCAACTGAAGGGAGAAGAGAAGGAGGGTGGGGTAGGCAATACCGGTTAACTACTCCAAGTAGAATGATAATTCACAGTCGAAGAGCACAGATCTGAAAAAAAACTTCCAGGTTGTTGGTGGCGAACTAATTGAAGAGGGCGTGCCAATGCCTGAGACGTCATATGATGTTTATGAAGAAGGCGATGAGTTTATATCGTTGGAGGACGACGACCATAGTGTGCAGTATATCGGCGAAGAGGGAAACCCAGTCGATTCCGAGGAACTGTTCACAGATTTCGAAGAATTGGTTCGCATTTTCGTTTCCACGGGAAACGACTATGCTGAATTGAACTGTGTCCATTTTGCCTTTACCCAAATCTGCCCTTTCTTCTTCCTGTTTATTTTGTCGACTGCTTCATTGGCTGCTGGGTTGATCTTTTGACAAAAAGAACTTCTAGGAATATGATGTGGAAAAAAGAAAGGTTGTATAATTAGGCTAACAAAGCAGCGAGTAGTCAGGTCACGACTTTGTGACTAGTCAAAGATATTGTGACTAATCAAAATATACTTCTGGGACGTGTGAGTCAGTGAGCTTTGTCACTTTCACGCATTACGTTATGTAAAAGAGTCACAAATCATAGAAGCCACACCATTTCCGTCTTGGAAAGAGAAGGTAGAAATGGGAGGAGGAGAAAGGGTACATAATTTGCCAATCGTATGGGAGTTTAAATGCGGGCCTAACTAAGCAGCAATTTTAAAAAGCGGATAGTATTCCCTGGAAAGCACTCCAGTCGTCAGGTTTGCTATGTACAGTGACAGCTATGTGTAATGGAGACCCGTCAGATATAACGGGCGGTAAACTGTATTGAGAGTCGCCTAGTGAAGTGTTACTTTGTAGTATGGACTGCTTTTAATAGTGGGACGTTTATATTGAGAGAGGTTCCTTGCTTCAGTTTGTTCGAAATTTTTGTTAACAGTTATTGTCACTTCGTGTTTTCAGTCGGTACAGCACACTTGAAGAAGAGATGTGGTTACTATCAACTGCGGCAAGCGAAAAAGTAATTCTTTATTCTCGTTTAAGGAAGCAGTGTCGCGGCGTCTGTTGTCGTCGCAGCATAAGCGACGGTTGGAGTCGGCGGTACGAAGTCTAAAGTCTAAGCCGAGAAGGCGCCCTCCAACGGTTCATCAGTGCGAAGATTGTGGCAAAATTCTGAAGTACCCTTCGAAAATCGCCGAGCATCGTAGGTCGCATACTGGTGAACGTCCTCATGTGTGTCCTCAATGTGGAACATCTTTCTCACAAAAGGGTGCTCTCAAATGTCATATACGTTTACATACGGGTGAGTTTACCGTTGCTAACCAACACATTCTGTAAACTTCAGTCGAATAAACATGTTCATCAGCTACTGATAGCTTGCGTAAAACTTTACAACTTATTGTGGTTGGTTTGAAAGCACACTTCGTTACGTGGCATGTCCTACATTGTTCTCCCTAAACGGTGTTGTTTGACTAGAAAGTGTAATACTGATTTCTTTTTTTCCTCCTTGGGAGTGGTTGGACATTTAATCGGCCGAAGATATAAAGACCTCCTAATTTGAACGTGGTGGATGATTTAGCTAAGTGGTCCTCTGATGCTTCTAACGTAGCATCTCCCATAAAGGTGGTTCGAGAGAAGGGGGTAGGAAATTCGAGAGAGGATGATCATGAATTTGGTTCATTTGGTTCATTAGGATGCTGAATAAGAGAAAGAGAGGGAAGAGCCGTTGTTATCTTAAACTCCTCCTCTTCTCTCCTAATTTCCTTTCTGCACCATACAGACCTGCAGTTAAGTCGTTGCTAAATTGTTTATCTATCGCCTGGCCAAGACTAAGCCTTCGCATAACGTCCTCTCGAATAAATCGTCGCCTTGGAAGCAGTGAATACTATGAGCCTGCGGGACTTTATTCGATCTTTTAACCTATATGGTTTCAAGCTGCACATGGAGAAAAGTTTGAAAATAGTGACAAAAAGAGAACAATTAATTATATCATCTTCCATACGAAGCTGTTGAAATCAATCTAAAATTTTGAAGAACCTCGTTATATTCGGAGCTCTTGAATTGCTTTTACCCTATTCTATAGGAAGTTTTTTTCCAAATGCGAATTTACAACCCACAAAATTTATTGTGGCATTTGCCCCTTACATCAGTCGCTTTATGACCTCTTTCTCTCTTCCATCTGTGTAATCAGATCTGACCGCGGTGCTAATTTTTTTGTGGTGTGCTTTCGAAGTCCGGGTCATTTGAATCATTCTTAAATTCACTGAGCACTTAACCCTCTGCTCCACTTCCTAATTTGGGCATTTTTTCGGCTTATCACTCGCGTACAGTAGAAGATTCAGGATCAGCCGCATTTTTAAGACCATTTTGAGCTGACAGTTGCATACCGTTTCCCATTTGTTCTTATTTTCTTAAAATCTTTATATGGATCGAGCTTATTCACAATTCTGATAAAGATATGGATATTCTATTTGAAGCATTAGAGAAGATGCGAAGTTTGAGGATTGCAGGTGAGAAACCGTATCCGTGCACATGGGAGTGTGGACGTTCATTTGTATCCTCATCGGCTAGGCAAATGCATCAGAAAGTGCACACTGGGGAAAAGCCGTTCAGTTGTGCTTTTTGTGGACAACTTTTCTCGAAAAAATTTCATATGCGAAGGCATGTTTCAACGCAGCACTCTCTCACATCTACTAAATCACCAACGGGCCTCGATGCGGCTGGAAAAGATGTCGATCTTCTTGTTGGTCCTGTTACGGTAACTGTTGAGCATTTCCTTTGATTCGATTCCCTCCTCTTTCCGCCTTCCGTTTCGCAACATCCCCTTGCCTCCCTCACCCCCCCCCCTTCCTAAT
>JPKZ01002486.1:57939-73094 GCA_000803305.1 Toxocara canis | reverse complement strand
CTCCCCCCCCCCCTCCCCCCCCCCCCTTCCTAATTCCTACCCACCCCTCCCCATCTCCCTTACATCCATGGTGTCTGTTTTGGAGGATCGCAGATTTTGAGGGTGCTGGGATTTGCTAATGAAAAAAATTCGATGTGCGTCTTTGTCGACGTTGTTTTTCATACCTTGAAGAAGTTTTTATTTACTTGACTACTATTCCCACCATATCATTTTAAAGTAAATTTTATAATTTTGTTATACCATATCGTTGTGATTTCTTCGGTGTTCTGCGAAATCGTTCGAAGTTGTTCAACGGCAACAGCAACACATCAGTGAGTTGTAGATTGCTGGTTGTCAACTGTACGCAAACATTCTCCTTGCTCATAATTTTTATTGAAAACCACACTTATGTTGGTACAGTCAATAAATAATATTTGATATAACGAACCTTCTTTCTTTTATATGTCCCATTAAGCCGTATGCCAAATGCCAGCTGAAGCAGGGAAAGAACCCACAATGCTCGAGCTACAGTGTTGAGGGAATGACAATCTTGTATTCCCGTCTTGGAAGCTATGCCAAAAATCAAGTTTGTTCTCAAGCGGCTTTTGTCGTGAAAACATGACCGTGGTGTCGCCATTGGTTTTTTAGTGCAGTGAGTCCGTTTGTCATGAATAATGCTGAACGCTGGTCTTTTTATGGAGCACATATACGTAGACATTCTTTTTCTAAGCCTACTTCCTTTGGAAAGGGGTCTCGTGGTCCTGCCGAGAGAGGACTCTATAGTTCAGACAAAGTCGGCTACTTTTGCACTTACGAATACCTGCGCAGGCTACACGCCATAGGTGCCATTTTTTCTGACAAAGTCCTTGAGATGTAGCCTGTGGGGTTTAGGGGTAGGGTGGATTCATTTCGATGGATGAACTTGAAGGGGTCACTCGTATATGGGTTCTATAGGAGCCCAGAAACAAGGGGGGAGAGGGGATTTTAGATCCTCTATCTTTCTCCATCCTTGCCCTTCCTTCTCTCTTAAGACTGATGGTCCGTCACATCTTTACCTTGATTCATTCTTCTCATCGTTGAGCCCACTCCTTCACTAGGCTTTTACCAGAAATTTCTCACATAGAACTACGAAATATGCATTTTTCAGTCTGTGATCGAAGACGTAAGAAGATCAAAGATGAAAAAGAAAAAGCCTTCGTCGCGTCCTGCACACAACGATTCAAATGATTTCTTAACATCGCTGAGGGGAACCACGAGGAAGACTGAGAAAGCGTAATATTGTTTCTTGGTGAGAGGTGAAGGGCAAAGGGAGGAATGCTGTGATGTGTGCTACTATACGGCTCGGGTTTGTTGAAGTTGTAGATTGAAGACACATCATCACACCCCTCGAACACTCCTCCTGGCCACCTTGGGTTTTGTGGTGTTCGTCTTTTTTAGGTTGGCTGCTTCGTTTTGGCGGCCGGTTTCTTTGGTGAGGTCTTCTTTTCCTCCCTTTGTCTGCATCCTTCATGTTTGCCGCGTTCTATACGACAGAATTGTTTTCAGCACCCTTGGCTTTCTTACCCTCACCAAGGCGCAACGACCCTGATGCCGCAGTACTCGTTAACTGCTCCAGCGAACCAGTGAACATACCACTTAGCACTTGAAGCAACTTGGCCTTCATCGTGGTTAACTTGCCGCCAACTTCGTAATGCTGAAGCATATACTTCAGAATCATAGCACAACTCAAGCCTTTCTTCTCCTTTACTGCCACGACCGCCGCCTTGACGTTTCACTGTAGGGCGGATGGCTGGCGGCGGTCTTAGGGAGCTTTGGCGTTTCAGCGGCCTTTGTCTTCGCTGCTCTCTTCCTTGCCTTAAGAAGGTTGCATCTGATGCTGCAGTTGCAACTTCAGACCGCATTTCTATGCTGCATATCCCCACAACAACCTTAACGGTAGCACTTTGAAATACGCAACACTGCGCCGAAAAGCAATATTGAACTAGGTCCTCAACGCAGTGATACACGTAAGGATTTTTCTGAGAGGGAGAGGGAGGAGGGACGTAACATGCTACACAGATGAGCTGCGATGGCAGCGAAATTCGGTACAGCTTTTTTGGTACAACTATAGTTTCTTCTTATGCTTCTACGTCCCAAGGAAGAAGAGCGGTCGACTTTATCGCCTCTTCCCTCTACGCTTCCTTTCCTCCTTTTTTCTCCTCCCCCGCCCCTCCCTCTCTGCTCTGCGCGGATTAGGAAACGTGCAGTTGCTGTGCTTTTTTTAAAAGTATATGGAAGTGTCTTTGTTATCGATTTTATTAGATCAATTGTTTGCTTCATGATCTACCTGTTTTGATAGTTATGCAGATAAACTCTTATCACTGGTTTTGTTAGTCTTTAAAAAAAGCGTTGTTGACCGAACCGACTCGATTCGTTTATTTGATGAATTTAGTTCTTTTTAATTATTCTAACTGCTTGCCACCAAGTGCGCTTGTTTTCAGTTGTATTATGCGGGTAGATTCTTGCTGGAATCATGCCAGATTTGTTAATATCGTATTCTGGAAAATAGAGTTATGGTGTTTGGAAGGGTGGACACAAATATACATTGCTTACGAGCCATGTCGGGCACGTAACTGGGGGAATATTCGTACATTCTGCGTTCGAATTACTTTACCATTCGTGCTGTCACTTATAAGGAAATTAATTTCTAAAAGTGAAGATAGTTGAAAAGATTAATGGTGACTGGAACGGTTTTGTGGTTTTGGCGTTATCTTTGACCGCCGTTTTCGTTCAGTTAAATGGTGGTAAATGTTACGGTGCCATAGAATCATTAATATAGCTTTAGTATCCATATGGTCTACAAGTGGAAGGGCGGGGTTGCGGTGGGAGGGGGGAGGGGCAAGGTGGTAAATACTGACAGTGTTTTTGTTGCACAACGTGCAATCCTCAGGTTTGTTTCGTCGAACATCCTCAGGTTTGAGGAGGGGGGGGTTCCCCTAAAAATCTGGATGGAAGGGGAAGTGATGGGTTGCGATTCGATTACACTGGTAATTGATTCCTACGTGATCGCTAGCACAAACTATTTCAGCTAGTGGGATCGAAAGCGGCGATCTGCAGAGAGTGGAAGATCGCAGATTTCGGTCTCTCTTGCTAACTCAGATTGGATCCCCGTCACGTAAATTTCGTTGAGGGCTATGTTGCTTTGTAGACGCGTACTCATACAAATGGGCATGTTAGCTGCTGGATGGTTGGTGTCTGAAACGTCGAAATGCGCCAAAGAGTGACTGTAGAGAGGTTGTGCTGGGCTGTGCTAACGTTTCGACCCTCACGCATAATCCATAGCGGATGGGCTGAAGTGCAATACTTTAAATAAAATGAGATGGAATGGGACGGATGGGCGACCAGTGAAGCAACTCGCAAATAGGCGGCAAGCGAAAAGACGAAGTGCAGATAAAAGCTGTATTTAGTACTGAAATACAAGATTTAGTAACGTATTGAGTACATACAGGGCACAGGTGAACAATTTATCGATTAGAAAGAATAAATGAATAGTGTAACGAACAAAAGAGTAGGACGGGTCAACGAAGCGCTTATTAAACAACATGAAAGGTGATAGGGGGATCACATTTGGGCACGATCGTTAATCTCAAGCAAGAAACGGTATCAGATTAAATTAATACCTATTGCTCGACTATTTTATCACTACGATAAGTGTTTCACTCAATTATCACACTCATCAGTCGTGTATTCATCCAGCAAAAGTCGGAGGTAATTAATCCACGTTTTTCTCCGCCGCCCGCTTTTTCTTTGCCCCTTTCGGTCGCTGTTTTGCAAAAGACGAGCCCGAAGCTTATACTCGGAGTTCGGAGCATCGAGTGACCACGGTATTTATAATGTAGCTTGCTTTAAGAGGCGTGGGTAAGGATGGCGCAGTTGCATCTGTGCGAGTCGATCTTAGATAGCGAGATGGTGGAAGGCGATTATGAATCGATCATTATCGATGGAGAGGTATGTGAATTTGGATTATTTGTTGCCATTTATGCACTTAGTAGTTAGCAGCTTCGTGCAGGTGCATTCCAGTTACAATCCACACTTCGTGTCCCTATTGCATATTATAAAAGTCGAGGATTTTTGCTCGCTATTCTTTTCCCGACAAATATGATATGGATTTGTTGTATTCGTGTTCGCAGCGCTTTATTTTATATAATACCATAAAAAGAGCATCCAGGTAGTTATAAATAGAGATCTAGTTGTAAACAACTTTTTTATTGGTCACTTCTGGCTTTCATAGTAGTGCCCAGCAATGTTGCTGCTGCGTTGTTTGTTCTCGTTATTACGCATGATGAGGTTGTTTTCAGTTACTGGAGGATGGAGAGCGGATAATGCTGCCAGATGCACAGGTAATCGATGAATACGATCGGTGGGAAACACCGGCACCATCGTTATGTACTGAGTTGGGTACGAATCGGAATACGACACAGGACTTTGTTGACAGAGCTGCCTTAGAAGCTGATGCTAAACTGACTGCCGTTGTGGATAGCGTAGCAAGCACTGCTTCGTTTATGGCGCGGAGTGAAGAAGAGGTGTGTTATTCTCAACATTATTCGTAAAATGGTGGAGAGGAGGGGGAGGGTTGGGTGAGAAATAAGAAGATTAGCAGGGGAAGCATATATGCAGGTGGAAAGGCATATGGTGATCGGTAGTGAAGAAAGCGGTAAAATCGGCGGGACAGATAATGTATGAAAAGACGAGGAGGCATTGTTGAGTTTCACTAGACAACGAGTCGCCCATTAGAGAGCATTGGAAATGTGGTTAAAACGAGAAATCAGTGCATTCTATTGAGAGTGATGGTAGGCATCCGGTTCCTTGCTTGCTTATGTGTTACCTTCTTGTAGCCTTCGCTAGTAATTTCTTTTCAAATATTGATCTGCCCGTTTTTTTTCATCAAAAACCTCTATCGGCTATTCACAGCTCTATCGGTTGTATTAAACTCATTCACTCATTCATCCTCACTATGGCGTAGCAGCCTTTTTGATTTTGCAGGTAACTCTTTTCGTACGAATGTTTTTAATCTAAGCATATCTCATTTTCTTCATTTCGTCTTTCTTAGTCGTGCTGCCCAATAACGGAGAGCGAAAAAGCGGAAGTGGAAAAGTAATGCTGTTAAAGAGAGGTGTAGATTGCAAGAAATGAACTATAGAATGGCATTTATGGTGAACGAAAACACATATGCGTTCTCGCATATGTGTTTTCTTCGCATAAAATTCGCGACGATCATATTGTTTCACGAAAGTTTTGAGAAGATACTGTTGAAGAACGGGCTCGATTCGAGGCAGTATGATACCTTTTTTCGAATTCAGGAAGCAAGACGTGCTGTAACGAGCGGGGTGTATGAAGAAGTTGGAGGAGAAGGGCCAGCATCAAGGAGAAAGAAAGCAACGGTAATTTCGCTTCTTGAATATGTGATAAAGCTGTGACGGTTGTCTTATCAGGATCCATTGCTTATTGTTACGTTTTGCACTCCACCTTCAATCCGCCTCTCCGTTTTCCCTCGCTGCTGTTCATTGTATTGATAGCAGTCCCTCTCTTCAAGCAACTCACTCTCTTATCCCTTCCTCCTCCTTCGACGTAAGGCCTTTTTTGAAATTCTTAGCAGTTGTGGAGAAGGAATAGCTGAACAGAAGCATCGCTCATCAGTTAGAACACAGGTCATTCAAGGCGAAGGGTGTGAAGCTTGATTTATTGTCATATATAATCCAGTTAATTTCCTCTTTTTTTGTGTTTCAAGAAGTTTGCACAATCCCTGTGCGTGGAGTGTACGCATGTGTTTTTACGCGACACTATCTCCTTTCCTTATAAGGAGTACACGTATGTATTAGTGTTGGCTCACATTAAATTGAACTGTCCTAGTGAATGCATGAATTGAACTGGCGTTGCTAGTGGTTTGACCAAGTTCTAGATGCTTCCTGTGAAGGCATAATAATACTTTCTACAGCAGTCCGCATCTGGTTCCACTGCTCCGGTATCTCGGGTCCTGGTGAAGGCGTTGAATATATATGGGCGATGCTTATTAATATTACTGCTATCCGCAGTCTGTTTATTTCACAGATCGACTGCAGCACACGTAATGGAAGCTGGAAAATTAAGAATGTACCAACCTGCTTATGCTATCACACTGTGGTGGAAATATAGTACATGCAGGACAAGTATTGCGGGCGCGGGTCTGTGAGCGCTGTCTGCTTTTATCGTTTTGATGTTGTGCGTTATCGATGGAACCGGGACATGTGGGTCATTTAAGGTTTTTGTTGGGGTGACTAGTGTATTAATCCGTACTTTATGAGGCATATGGTAAGTGCTAAAGAAATACGAGGTAGTGTGTTGTCGGCGAACATCGACTGCCGTATTAGCGAATGTCGTATCACTATCCAGAAGTTGCGAGCAAGGCACACGATGCTCAGCTAATGCTTGATCGTCTATAGGGCATAGATATTTATGTGTTATAATTTAGCATCTGTAGAACGAATTACGATGTTTTCTTCGAATTTTCAAAAACCGCATAATGTGGCAACCGATGGCGTGCTTTCCGGCTTGTTCTGCCATGGTATGGAGGAATTTTTTTTTAAACAGATTGTGCGATGTGAATATTGTGGCGTTGTGCTGAAACATCCGTCGAAGATTCAAGCTCATATGCGTACGCACACTGGCGAGAAACCTTTCGAATGCAGCATTTGTGGTATGAGGTATGCGACGCTATCAATCGTAGTTTGAAGAAGTTAATATGATACCTTCGTGATCGTTTGGCAGTTGCATAAAAGTCAGTAAGATGAACTTTTGCACGGCTTTTATTTATTTCTATCTGCTTGACGACCGAAGTTGCATCTGGTATGAAGTGAAATGGGACTTTCGCGTATGGTATGCTCACAAAATTGGTCTAGCAAGGGCGAGCTAAGCAGGGCGGTGATAGCTCGGTGAATGAACGTCTGATCAGAAAGCCAGAGGTATCGGGTTTGAGCCGCGTTTGCAAGTATTTCTTTCAAGCATCTTTTAGTCAGCATTGAGCCTGAGCCGGGCTGAAATGGACTGTTTGATGAAACTTTAGCCAGGTGTTCTTCGCTCTTGTCATAATTTTGGTTATAGTTTTGTTTTGCTTTATCTTTCCGAAAATCCAACGCTTTGTTTTGAAGGATGCGTGGGAAGAGCGGGTGAAATGGGGAGGAGGAAAGGGGAGGGGGAGAGGGTAACGGTGCTGGCTGTAACTTTTAGTTGAGAGCGGGAGGTGAAGCAGGAGGTGAGTTTAAAGTAATTGCCTCAGCACCCTTCATTCGCTGCTGTTCAAGCCGTGGGGACGATTCGTTACGCTATGGGATTTTTTCCTTCATCTCATTTAATTCTCCGCATTTACTTCAGGTAACAGCTGCAAAACGAGCCGTCAGTATAGTCTAAATGGGTAATTAAAACCCTTTTAATTAATTAGTCTAAACGGTTAATTAATTAGGTGATGAGAGAAATGTATCTGAATGTGACTATGGTTGGTAAGTGTTCGGCCGAGCATGTTAGCTGCTGTAACTGCAAATTGTAGTCGTAGCCATGTTGAGGTGATGAGCAACTGAATTTTGTTCAACCGTATACTCGTCAAGTCTCAAATTGTTCTCATGGTTGGTTGAGTATTGTAGACTGCGGTTTTGAGAGATTTTTAACAATTACTTTTCGGAAGTGAAACTCATCACTGTAATTCTTCTAAATGATGTACAGGTTTACTCAGCGAACCCCGATGCGAATGCACGTCCGTCGTCACGTTGGTGATACACCGTTTGTGTGTTCTTGGGGTTGCGGCAAAAGTTTTGTATCGAATGCGTTGAAGAATGCCCACGAAGTGAGAATACACCTCGGCGAGAAGAGGTTCATTTTTGGTATTTTGTTTACCTATACAGTATTATCTGGAATAAGGTCTCCGAGAGCATGCTCAGGCCAGTTTGTTTAGCGGACTTTTCGGAGGGTGCTGTATTCCGGCGTATTCAATATGCTTGCGAAATTTTTCCTGCACTAACCTAATCCGCATTCTTGACAGTGTTTCACTCATGAATGTTGCATTCAGTTGCTCCTCTTTCCATCTCATCCCCCCTTCGCTTCTTAAAAGTGCAAAGGTTAAGGGCACAGATGAAGAAGCACTTTTAGCTGTCCCTGCTGATGTAATCTGAACTGTCATTTTTGTCCCATCCCCCCCCCCTTCCTCCATTCCCTCCCCCTTCCCGCGCTTTCCAGCAATTTTAGAACCGCGAGAACTGCATAACTCGACACACATGAAATAAACCGATCTGCATTGGGGTCGTGCTGCCGTTGCATAATTATATCATTGCTTGGTACGGTCATTTTCCTTTGCAATGTGCGGCCTGCTTTATGCGCTTTCCGATTGTTACTTATAACCAGTCCTTCAAAAAAAAGTCATCTGTTTATGTTGTTTTTGCATTGCGTAAGATTGTTCGAATGCCTAAAGGAATATGGGGTTGTTACAGGCAGGGGCCTCCATGTCCTCATTTGAAGCCACCTCGACGATCGGTGCCATTGACACTGCAGGGGTCAGTTTCATCTCGCGCTCCGGATCCAGCTCCCCTATCCGATGGTGATCGCTCTGCGATTCTCAACTTCCAGCCGCCGATTGGTGAAATAAAACAGTCAAGTTCGGCTGCGGCTAACAAAAAACTTGATGAGGTACTCTTTATTACTGTTTGCAGTGCTAGGTTATATGAACAATTAGTTGTTGCCAAGAAAGATATTTGGTGATTAAAAAATGCTAAATGTTGGAGTTGGAGACCTGGATGCCAAATGGGTTAGAGACCTGGATGCATTTCGTTGGTTGCTGATTGCCTCGATTTCTCCTGAGTGTGTCGTTCGAAGGAATTTTTCTGTTTACTTTCCCAAACTTCCCTGATATACGGTCTTTCTGATTGCTACGATATTTGTTGTCGCGTTACGCCGAACTCGTTCCAAAAGAAAACGGTGAAGGAATTTTTGAATGTTTCCACAGTCAACACCTAAAATTTTATAAAAGATTAAGGAATAGACTTATTCTAAAGGGGAAGTTTATTGGTGTGATGCTAATAGATTGAAATAGAGCGTAATTTTAAAGAAGAGGAGGATGAGTAGTGGGTGAGTGGTCGAGTTGTTGTTGCATATTTCCTTTTGCCAAATTTCGTTTCCTTTGTTTTGATGTTGTTTATTTATAATAGCGGAGAACATTTGATTTCAGTGCTTTCGAAATGCATCCAAGGCAGTGGTAGAACTTAACTCGCAAGTCGTCTAAATCTGATTGTGCTGTGATGTTTGCGCCTCAGAAGTTCTTATTCAGCTGGAGGGCAGCGTGGTCATTTTACTGTTTTTTTGTGTTACTTTCAGTTTATGATGGAGAGCCCGTCAAATGCAGTGTTACCTGCATCTCACATCAGCTTCTTTGTAGTTGTCAGGATGACGTCGATAAGTCAAAACGAATGTGCAGTGGCGAGTGTAAGAAAATGATCTGAAGGTAAAAGGAGAGACATCGAATAGAATGCGGCAGCAGAAAATGCGCAGGAACGATACGAACGTCTGGCGCGATCAACCAAATTGAACCTTTCTAGAGTTAACTAATTTTTGAGATTCAGGTGATTGAAGCGGTCGCAGCGGGTATTCCTCTTCCGCAACCACGTCAGGCACGAAGACGTGCAGCATTGGTGGCACAATGCCAAGAATGTGGTCTGCTCCTGAAGCATCCCTCTAAGATACAAGCACATCTGAGGACGCATACAGGCGAAAGACCCTTCCAGTGTGGAGTGTGTGGCATGCGATTCGCAACCGCTAATCCGCTTCGTGTACATCTTAGACGTGCGCATACAGGTTAGGCGTTGATCGCGTTCCAGTAAAGAGACATTTGGGGGGGAGGGGGGAGAGAGGGAGAAAAGGATAGAGGTTGTTGGATAAGAGAAAACTTGAGATGTAATATTTAACAGTTCTGTAGAGATCCTACAAAAGTGTTGATATGGATGAGTACGATGGGCTTTGGCAGTAGAACCAAAAAAAATTTTAAATTCGCATATTTTCTTTCGTTTTTTTTCTGAACGAGTGAGTTCAGAGTTGGAGTGAGTTAGGGTGTGTATTAGGAGTGATGTATGTTACCGTTGAAGGCGAAAAACCGTACGAGTGTACGTGGGATTGTGGTCGAAGATTTGTTTCTGCTTCTGCCCGGAACGAACACGAACGTATAGTGCACGCTGGTATAAAGAGGTCAGTGTTATGTTTTGATCCATTTTTCCTTCATTCGATTTTTTTTACTGGTTCACATTTGTTATACTTTGGATATATCTTTAAAGCCGTCATTCGTGTGGGTGCTTTGCTAACGCAGTAACAAATGTGTACTTGAAGTCAAAAGGCGATGGTAGTACTATGCATATGGGATTCATACTTCAAAGTTAGTTGTGTTGCGCACGTTATGTTATACGAGGTGATATAAGTCGATATCCAAGTTGAAGGTCTAGGTTAGCGGATCTAGTGAGATTTGTAGAATAAACATTTAGATGGATGTTGGTTTACCCTTAACTGAGAGCCACGAATTCAACTTTGAAGGCCGCCTATGCTTTACAATCGACCAGTGCTAAGCAAAAGCGAGTTGAACTTTCAGGGCTGGTACATAGTCAATCTATGAGTTTTTTTTTTTGTTGAAAGCATTCACATCTCCACAGTTTTTATCTCATCCCCCAAAATTTCTCTTTACTTGAGGGTTCCTGGTTCGGTCCCGGCAGCCGATGAGCGTGTTGCTGTCATTTCATGTGCTAGGTCAAATGCCATTTTACAGTTCATTTGTCACATTTTGTAAAAAATAAAAAAACCGAACATTACGGCAAGCCACGTGGGACGCTTATTCTGCTTTTTTGTGAGATTTATTGGCATAGCGGTCTGTTTTAGAGAAAATGAGGAGAGATTCGTTGAAGAAGGGGACTCGGTAAAGGCTGTTGCTGAGAACGACGAAGAAATCGCTATTGATGCGAATGGATTGGATGATGAGGTGGTTTTCCATATTTTGCAAAGATTTCTTTTTTATACTTTTCTTATTTCTTTCTTTTTCATCGTTTTTATGATTTTTGAAGGTTTATAAAAGAGACTAATATGATTTTGTGATCTTAATTACTAAAATTCATGCCTGGCTAGAAAAAATATGATGATATTTCTAACTAGCTATTTGCTCTGTTTTGCTATTAAATATTTCTAAAAATAATAGGCTGACGCTTCCAAGCGTACGGAACAGTAGGATTCGTGACCTCTTAATTGCTGTTTAAAGTTGTCTAGTCGTTCTATTGAAGGCCATTCTATGGTCATGAATATCCTTACGTCTGGAATTCTTGAAATTGTACAAGAATATCATTCGATTTTCTGTCGTATACGATTGTGTTGTTCAGGTACTGATGTATGCGGAAGAACTCGATGAACATGTAAGTGACATCGTAATTGAGGAGGGTCCAGTTGAGATCAGTGATGAAGGTGCACAATCGGCGGTTGTTGACCAGGTCAGCGAAGCGCACGATCAGGTTTGCCTTCATGTATTTCCACTGGAGGAATTTGTTGAGCAGATTGAGGTCTTTTTCCCGCTCTGTTCATTGATGCAAAGAGAGTCATGTTTATTTCGAAGAATGGTGGATAGAGCTTGCCTGGAGGAATTTGTTGAGCAGATTGAGGTCTTTTTCCCGCTCTGTTCATTGATGCAAAGAGAGTCATGTTTATTTCGAAGAATGGTGGAGTAGAGCTTGCAAGTTTGCCGACAAGTTCGTCTAATATTCAAGCATTGGGTTGTTGTTTTCAAAAAAAAAAATTGTTGAGTCTTTGAGTTTCTTTTAAAGAAACTTATTGAAAGAATTTAAAAACCTTTTAAAACCCTAAAGACTTAGTGAGTCGAAGAGAGAATGTGAATGAGCAAAAGGGAAGTATCGACGCGCTGCAGAAGCGTTCCGAAATGGAGAAGAACGGAAATCTTTAGAAACACACTTGATGGAAACAAAGGGATTACGAAAGCGAGCGTCATCGTAATATCAATGAACTGATCGAAAGGGCATCAAAAAGAGCAAATGTTTTGAATATGACCGTTTATTTTTAAAGTTTCATTTCTAGGATGAATGAACAGCGAGGCTCTTCGGCCACACACCGCTGCGACAGACGATTCACATAAGCATCTCAGTGCGGATTTTTTAAGTTGTGGAATGCAAGGACAAAATTGTCTTAATGATGAGGGAAAGTTTGTTATGTGCTAGAACTGGGTCCAGTCTTTTGCTTAGTAAGCTGCTGATGAAGAGGCATATTTATCTTACCACTAAGAAAAGGGGGCTAGAAAATGTTTCTGTCTAGTTGATCTCAATTTTTTTTTACAGCAACTTCGACTCGCAAATGAACCATTTGAGGGTTCAATGGATCTACTGCAGGACGAATTTCCAAACAATGTTTACTTATACGATGACGATAACGAGTATGTGCTCATCGATGAGGCCTATCTCGAACCACAGGAACCTGAGCTCGAACTAGGTGGTGAATGTCTAGAAGAGGATGATGAGCATTTAGTGGAGACAAGAAGCTTTTGGCTTCCAAGCTCGGGACAAACATCCCGTCTTGGTCGCGTTCGTATTATCAAACCAAAAAATGTTGTCCAGAGGCGAGATATCTCCTGATGATACTAGAAGTTCCAGACGAAGGTCTTCAGAAGAGTTGTGCCTCGGTGAATCTTTTATTGGGATGGTGTGGGAGGATGGAAGGGGCTACTTTTTTGGAAGCTAAATTTGGTTATGAACGATCCACTGCGTCGCATTAATCTTTATCGTTTTACTCATCGGCAGGAAACATCTGCAGTATTGATTTTAATATGAACCTTTTCTAAACTGCTTTCTATTATGATGTTTGTGGAGTAGTTGCTTTAGGACTACAAGATTACTTTGCGAGATGGAAACAAGTGTAAAGGAAGAGAGGGAATTTCTGTTAAGCATTGACATTTTAAGTGCATACGGCTATCCGATTTCGGTTGATACAAGTCGTAGACTGCATTGTAAACGCTGAGAATAAACCGGAGGATAGGATTCCGGAGACAGAACCGAACTCACAAAAATGTCCGGATTGTGAGGCCGGGATTTTGACGTTGCTTAATGTACATTCATTTGGTGACGGAACTAGAGCATGAACATAGGAATAGCGAAGTGTGAGAGCCGACCAGTGCTAGCAATCGTATATTAGGATTGTGCGACTGGTGGATGAAACGTTTTGTATCACTGAAAGCGCATCACTGTTTTCATATCTTCTTCTTTTTGCTGATGTCTTTCATTAAGTAGTTCATTTTTTTCTTGCTTTTCGCTTATCAGTTACGGTGAAGAGAGGGGTGGGGATTAGGGCTAACCAGTGAAAACGATTGGAAATTGTGATTGAGTGATCGGAAAGTATTGGAAGAAATGAAAAATTGGAAATTATTTAGGTGAACGGAGGAGTCATATCCTTTTTTTTCCTCAACTTTTTTCGTTTGTTGGTAGCAAAGTGAGTCATATCCAACTTTGTTGGTAGTAAAGTAAAGTTGTATGTAAAGTGTTGAACTAGGATGTGTTTAGGTGGATTGAAAGAACTGCGCAACATTACCCAGGGTGTTGATATTTTTACAACATACCTTTCATGCTTCCCCTAAAACTTAGCTCCAATAAATGGGACCATACCTGTATTTCAAGTTTCGGACAATCCAATTAGTTAGAAATTTGTTCTTGTTTCTTTTTTTATATTTTTAAATAGCTCTGATTTAAAAACGTAAACACTGCTACGCGATACGATCACATTAACTTTACCATGGTTGATATTGGGTAGTAATAGCACATGCGATTTAATCACGAGAGAGATAGGCCATGGTGTGGATATCTGAAAATTGCGTTGAATTGCTGTGAGGTTGTGTGGTTATGTGGATTGGTTTGCTGGGAAATGCCACCGACTATATCGTTGGAATGCTTGTAGGTATCTGTTTGTCGGAATTTTTCGTTTGAAAATTCGGGGCTATGTTGTCGTTTGATTTCGATTCGAATTGTGGATGCTTTGTGCTATATCAGTTCTATAGACGTGTTCTTTGTTTGTATGATTTTTTCAATTTTTTTTTTTTTGGGGGGGGGGGTTACTACATCGTTTTGCTGCATATTTTAGTTCTTTTTTCCTCGTCTTTTCTTCCTCCTTCCCACATCCTCCCCTCCACTCTTCTCCCCCCATCTGTCACTCCTTCCTTTCTCCCCATGCTGCCTCAAAAGTCGCGTTTCTTGCCCCATCTCATTTTTGTTTGTTATGCATCACCCTCTTCTTACCTTCTCAATATGCCAGCCGCACTCCTGAATCCGTTTTCATCATTCCATCTGTTAGGTTGCTGAAAGAAAACAAACCGATTAAGTTTCCATTATTAAACGAATGGTAAATTTACATAATTTTGCTGCTTCTTGTGCTTTTTTAAAAATTTTTTGTGAGAAAAGTTGTTAGGTGGTTCATAATATCAGTTGCTGTTATTTTTCTGGACTGTTCAACTAGATCCTATGAGTAGTGGATGCCCCCCCTTTTTTTTCTGTTTTTTGATCCTCTCCCCCATCTAACCGTCAGTGTAACTAACATCCGTCAAAAAATTTTAGATCGCTGTAGAATTTGTTGAAGGTTGAGGGGTAGTTTGCCCATATGCGTAACAGATGTTGACTCATTTGGCTAGTGTTGTGTATATATGAATAAAAGCTGCATGAACTGAGCGAGTGTAGATGAATTGTTTTGGTTTATATGCTTATTTGATGGAGACATTTGTGCGGCTTTTTTTAAAATGAATTTTCCAATACATTTCTATTTCTTTTTTTCCTCTTAATGAAAATCGAGGGAAGTTTATAAGTTTTATATGAAACTTTAAAAGTAATGTAACACAGTTGTGCTATCGTATGAACTCCTAATAAGCCTTTTCTCTAAATTGCGTGCAAAAATAACACATCTTCGTTGGAGCGTTTTCTTTAAAGCAAAATGTCGTAAAGTAGGAAAACTGCTAAGATCGTTTAAAGTATAACCGTTGGAGTGTTAGATAATAGAAATTATATGACATAATTTGCGCATATGTGATTCTCATCTTTGAAACCAGAAAATATACGGGTTGGGGAATGGAGGAGGGGAATGATGAGGGAGAGGGGGGGGGGGGGGGGGGG
>JPKZ01002486.1:37082-52974 GCA_000803305.1 Toxocara canis | reverse complement strand
GGGGGGGGGGGGGGGGGGGGGGGGGGGGCGTTTGGTGACGATCAGTTTGCTTTTCCGTTAGTTCTGAATGAGGTGGATAATGATAAGGTAAACTGGGAACGAGACATGTGTTGGGGTTGGGCACTTTTCTGGCGTTTTTTTCGAAGGTGTCATTATGTTGGTCGGTTTTTTTCTATTCTTTAAATGGTTTTGTGAGTTTATCGCTCGGCAAGGTGGCCCAGGTTGTTTATTTTGTCTCTCAAGTTTTTTATTCGCTTGTAACAATGAATTTTGAAGAGCCCGCAAATATGAACGTGAAACGCGTTACTACAAAATTAAATAAGCAGAAAGTAATGTACGGTGTGCGATCGTACTGCTCGGCTACACGCGCTATGGTGAGCACGTGTTGAGAGCATGCTTGGTTTGAGTGCAATTGGACACGTTCTATAAAAGCGTCATTGTGAAGCCTGCTAACTGCTAATCATACTATGTATGATACTGTGTATGTATGGGGTTTCCTAAATTCCGTTACAGGGAAAACAGGTGATGAGGGGGTACCGAAAATGGCAACACTAAAGTTGTTGTTTTGAATAAGGGCACTGATGGATAGCAAATATCGCCGCCACCACGTCATTCGGTAAAACACGCGCATCAGAATTGTTTACCTGCAAAGTACACGTAAAGCACCACGTACTACGGATGCATAGGGTTACATAGGGTTACAACAGCAAGTTATCGGACGAAAAAAGGTTTAGATGAAACATGTATAAAACGAATAAAAACTGCAATAGAATGTGCATAAAGTTTAGTAAAGTCTGTTGGCTAAATTGGCGGATGTAGATGAAGGATCCCCTCGTGCAGTGAAGGGTCTCCTTCCTATGCATCCGCCAAATCCTGTACGATATATTTTAGGGTGACGATGGCAAATAATATAGAATTGTCGGCACATATCACCGACCGGCCATCGGGTACGACAACACTTCGGCAACAATTGGAACTCAGCAACGAAATGGGTGAAAATACTCGCAGAAAGGTATCTTTCCTCATTTTATTTGCCCTTTCTCTTGAGTAGAGATTATGGTCTTTGATTCCTCAGTAGCTTACTGGAAAGTCTTGCCACCGGCAAATGTTTAATACAAGTATCATTGAAGGATGAAATTGTAGTCTTATATAAGGTGATGCGGAGCCATATGGTAAACCAACGATTTCATTGCCCGGAGACTTCGGCACTTCACCTCGCCAGAAGGGATTCGAATTGAAGGGCTACTGGTTTCGAGGATGGACTTGTGTGATATTTTTTTCTAGCGGATAGTCTTTTAGGGAAGTGGGGCGGCGGGGGGGGAGGGTTAATGGAGCTGGAACTGAAGAATTTATATGAAGTAGCATACCGAGAGGACGCTAAATTTGAGAGGAGGCGAGTCTGGATTTGAGATAAGGGCTTTAGCGAACTCTGTAGAAGAGCGATTGGGGAGAGAGGGGCAAATGAAATTGAGGTGCTGTTGAAGGGAACTCTATTCGACGATGTGGGAATAAAACGAACGTATTGTTTGCTGTAAGGGATCGTAAAATTGAAAGTGAATATAGTGGAGTTTTTGCCTCACTGGTTAGACCATAATTGATTACCAAGATTATTCATTGTTGTGCATCTGATATCGTTATCACTTGATGATAACAAGCCAAAATTTGCATTTATTTTATTTGCAACATGAAATTTTGATTTCATTATGACTTGCATTTATTTTTGTTTCATTTAAAATATTTTTGTTGTTTTTTGTTTGCTACTCTAAAATGCATAAAGTTTCATTCAGAAAAAGTACGAAATGAAACGAAGACGACCAGCACAGATATTTAATTGTACGGAATGTGGAAAGATTTTCAAACATCCTTCAAAAATAGCCGAACATATGCGTGTACATACTGGAGAGAAACCGTTCCGTTGCGATATTTGTGGAACGTGCTTCACACAGGGCGGTCCGCTCAAGGTTAGCGATCGAAAAGAATTCTTTGGAGCGGTTGTTTTGATCAACATAATATATATGGCATTTGTTCTCGTTACTTCGAGTTGTCGAATTTTGCTAAAACAACTCGTTTATTTGATTTTAAGAACAATGCATTGACACCTTACTCTTGGGCTCAGTGAATGTCGCAACAAATCTTTGAGATGCTCTTCGCATGTTTCTCTCGCTTTTCCAATTATCCCCTCATTTCCTCAGTTGTCTTATACTACATATACTACATGCTGTTCTGATGCTTCACAAGCACCTAGAATTGCAAGTGCGAGAAATGCATGAATAGTTGAGGGAAGCTAATACAGGCCGGTTTAAATGAGCTAGCGAAAGTTGCATAGCGAAGCTGTTGTTGTGGATTTTTTTCCGTTCCTTTGGTCACTAAACATTTCATTTTCATATCGCACATTATTGCTTGGGTTCTTAACTTTTTACGGTGATTTGTAGTATAGGTACTCGTCTTCGCTTTCAATTCGCTCCTTCCTTCTCATCTCCTCCTTCCCCTCCCCCTTCCCCTTCCCCCTCCCCTCTTCCTTCGCTCTCTCCCTTATTCCGCACTGGAGGAAGGTCTGTTTAGACTTTTCGAATGTGAAATTTTGCAAAAATGGCGAACGTCGATTTCAAACGGTGCAATAACACGACAGTACCTTTTATTAATTTTTATAGCAGTCGGCGATTTTCTCATCGAAAAGTCCATTGTTAGCAACAGTTATTTACTTCAGGAGTCATCGCAAAAGTTTGCAAGAGCAGAGGGAGATGACAATGTGGTCCTCTGTGATTTTCAGGCGTTGCTTGATGCAACGGTTTTGGGAGCAGCTTATTGAATTCTTTTCATTACTGAGCTTTCAAGTTTACCTTAAAGTATCTGATTGGAGTATGATTGTATGAGTATGAGTATTATTGATTCCCAATCGTTCTGTTAGGGGGCGAAATCCGTAGTGCTATCCGTAGTGGTATTGTGTGGATGCTTGCTATGCGAAAACATCGTTCCATCGGATTTCGCAGATTCTTATCTGCGAATGGCTGTAATTATCAGACATGGAATCATGTAATTTATCGCTTTCGCGTTTAATAATTTTCACATCGTTCACAGTTATTCTTTGGTGCAAAAATATGAAGAAATATGATATGATCGTGCATTCACAAACAATGGCCAAAAATACGGAGAAGAGGAGGGGAGTGCCGAGGCATGGTTCGAGTGAAAACGCAATTTGCTTTGTGATCGGTTCATATTGTTGGTGCTGATTGCGTTTAGTGAACAGCAGCTTTTTTTTTGTTAGTAGGGTTATTTATTGCTATTTTGTGTATTTTATTTCTCAGGTTCATTTGCGTTTACACAGCGGAATACGTCCATATAAATGCGCGTTTTGTGAACGAACATTCGCTTCTTCATCGCACATGAAAACGCATGAGAAGACACATGTGCGAACGACGTTAGTATTCATTTGATTGTTTTCGATTTTAATTTCTTCATTTCAATTAATTTCTTTATCCATTTAATCGTTTTTCGATTTTAATTTGTTTGTGCCTTATTTATTCATTGATATGATAGTTGTTGGTTGTTTCCAACGAATAACTTATCCAATAAAAAATAGCAATCTTAATTTCAACTATGCTGGCGTATTGAAATTAGCATTAGTCCATTTTCACTGTAATTATCTGCGTATTTCATTCGGATTTATAGGTGATTTCAAGAAAGAATGGTTACGCATTATTCGGAGGATGGGATGGCGAGGGGAGAATGGTAAGAAGAGAGGAGTCCATGAACTTTTTATACGGGAGGTTTATCAGTGAAGGATATAGAAGCGTAAAACTTCTATGGGCTTCTTAAAACAAGTCTCTCTAATTTTGTGGTCTGTTGAATAGAGAAGTGTGCTTCGGATAGGCTAGCTGTGGTTTGCGTAATCGAGTATATGCGGAACGCGAGGATGGAGATTGCATAGTGTGAACTTATGGATGGAAGTAGCGCGTATACCTAGCACTTCGTTAAAAATAAAGGTAGGAAAAGGAAGTTCTAGTTCACAAAAAGAAAGCCGCTGAATTGGACGGAATTTGTGTCAGCTGTTTTTTTCGCAATGAAGGCAACGAAAATATTTTTTTTTCTAAAATACAAAGACGACTAAAACAAACTTTTTTGCTAGGCGTTTGTTGCTGTTCCTACGCCTTCATCGTTCAATGCTTTCTTTTTTCTTCCCAGCATATCTCAGACTTTTTCGTTATGTCCCTTCCTCTTCTCTCTCATTGCATTGGGCATCGTAGCATTCGTCGCACATGTCTCCTCTTCTGGAATTATGCTATTATTTTTGCTCTTTATTATAATTCTTTTCATTTTTCAGAGGCGGCAGAAAAATGCAAAGAGTATTTGCATGTTCTGCATATGGTTGCCCTTACCTATGCGCTAAAAAGGATGTCTTGATGGTGCGTTTCAAGATAGTTTCTGTTGATCGTTTTTAAAGTTTTTTTAAAATGTCGTCTGATTACCTCAGATGAATCCTGAGGGAAATGTATTTTGGAATGCAGCTCGCAGTTTCTAGAAGGGTGGCTTACTCGAGAAAGAGGCTATTTTCTCGTCGTGGTGAGGAGAGGCGAGTTTATTTATGGAGAAGGCTATATGGAGAGCGGCTTTATTCAGCGTAATACAGTGCTGTATTTGTTTGTTGAAGATGGGGTAGTTGGATGATTGTGAGCGTTGCTGTCGCGGGTGTGCTACACTTGTATGTCTTTGGAGCTATGCAAAATTTTGGTGAGCAATATTTAATATGGCTAATCGTTGTGCACCAACTGGCTGAAGTGATCAACAAATTGGGGTGCTGTATATATTAGGGGGGGGGGGGGGGGGGGGGGGGGGGGGGGGGGGAGAGGTGGAGGCTATATACCTTGAAAATCGTGGCAAAATTATTTTTTACTGGGACGATACTTCATCATAATCGCTTTCGTAACATTTGAATAACCATGTTCTTCTCTCAGTCTGCCTAACTGCGATTGGCAGCGCCTGGGCGAGGCCAGCGTCAGTCAGAGGTATTCACGTGATCAGGGAGATTCGTGAGCTATTGTCTAATAGTCGCATTGCGAAAATTGCATGTGATTAGTTGAGGTTTTGCGAAAGTGTTCATCTAGGTAGTAAAGAATGCAAGGTCGAGTTCCCATTTCTGACCGGGTGTTGACGCGATAGGCACAAAACAGAGGCGGTGGTATGATCTCATGGACGGGACCATGCTCGAATCACAATGAACAATGGATAGTGTGGATATTTCAGGCTCATATACGGCTCATACATCCAGATTTGGCGCAGGTCGTAATTGATGGTTTTGAGAAAAAGGTGATGATCGATACAGTGGAAGAGTTGATAGAGAAAGTTGTTGAGCCAGACGATGTCCGTGAGGAGCAAGTTTGGCAGCGCCAGTCACATCGTTACTACACAGTTGGTATGCCGGTCGAGGTACCTGCGTATTTCTTTATTGAACCATCTAGGTTGTCTTAAATTTCCCAAATTTAATGAAGGGAAGGAGGGAGGGAGGAGAATTGTAAAGAGAGCGAATAATTTTTTGTTAACGAGTACCTGTTAGCTGTGATTTGAATTCATGGATTGAGGCAAAATTTCTGGGTGGGGACGAGAAATCAAAATTATCAGCGAAATTTACCAGTACGGATAGAAGATGAACGTTTCATGCCAGTGAGATTATATTTAAAGGCACATTTTGCGCTGCATCGGCCTTAGCATTGGGAAGTATATACGAATCAACGCTGAATGCTAAAGTGCTGTTATCTTGAAAACGGTTTATGAGTATTATTCCTTTTTTCACCAATGCGCAAATTGTCACCTCCACAATATATTATTGGTGCCGTCTGTGCATTACCCAGTTCACTGCTTTATACCGTTTCGAATATGTGCACTTCTAGTATCGGTGTTCATACTAGCTCATTTAATAATAATCAGTTTGTGCGATAGCTTGTCGAGAAGGAGAAGGAGGGTTTCACGGAAGGGTGGACCGGTAGTTTAGGAATTTATAGTTTTTAAACCATTTAAGGTTTTGTACAAGTAGGGTGAGAATGGGGAGAGGGGGAAAGGGGAGGTGAAGGAGGTTTAGTGTGTTGAACGGTTCGCTCCCTCGTCTCATATCTCTTTTCCCCTCCTCCCTTCGCCAGCTTCATCTGTTCTTTATAGGCTAATTTCCAAGACTTCATTGTTACCAACCTTTTGTTGCACTTTGATAGAGGAAGCTTAATAAGGATCAGGCTGTTTCACCGGACGTCGTCGGATGTTTTCAGGTAGTCGAACAAGTTGTAACACCAGCTGAAGAATACGAGTTGGAAGATGTGGTTGTAGTGGACAGTTGTCAGAGCGATGTTTTGCCGGTAATATCGAATTCGGATGATCTTATCGGTGTTCGTGCGGGGGGTAATACGGTCACTGTGACACCTAACACAACTGTGCTGGTAATTATAATTAATTGTTTTTTACTTATTTCCGATTAGCCGCTCATTAAGTAATTGTTAATCGTAGTGCATGGCTTGGCCACTGAAAAGATGTTGATACGCGCAGGTGAAGTTGCAGCTGCATACTTCAGGTATTTGAGAAAATGCTTTCCTTTGTATAGTACACGAATAAGAAATCGTTCTTTCATATAGCTGGTATTTTAGGAACACAGGTGTATGGAGAAATTTTTTTACGGGAGGTTCGGACAGAAATGAAAAATTTGCTAAGAGCGTAGTGAGTAAGTGAGTGGACGGAGGAAAGCTTTAAAGGAGGGAATTGTTCGTTTTTCCCAGTTTGCCAGCCTGGTTATGGACCTGTGCGGAGAGCTCTTTGTAGGTACCTCATTTACTAAATGATCTGATAGTATGCAAGGACTCATTGGAGCCGACTTTTGTTGCAAGTGAAGAGGTGGTGACAGATGACACAGCGGAGGGCAGCAGTACCGTTTATCGTTGCTTATCCACCGAAGAAGGTTTCTGTACAAATCAGAGGACTGACCTACGGCGGTTTCGAAAAGGTTTGCGTTCTACTGTTTTATAGCGCTTATGTTTTTGAGAGAAGGGAGTGCGATAAAGATGTTGTATGTATTGGAGCAGTTATCCTCCACCAATTTTGTCGCCTTCGGTTGTGAGTAATAGAGTGCCGACTGATCTCTTGCAACAGATGTTCTGCGGCAGAATTCGGCTGTGACAATGAGCTGTATAGGGCTATCTGTGTGCTTTGTTCTGCCATAAATTAAAATAACAGGTTTGAAAAGGGTAATGCATTTCATTTACGCGATTATTTTTCCCTTAAAAACTGCATGTACTATCCGCATACATCATAAGTACATAATCTCACCCCTACAAGTTAATTTTACCTAAAGTCCATCCGCAAGATGTCTTCATTGCATGTTTCAATCAGTAGTTGCGTTGAAGTTGGCAACATTTTCCTAAGAATATTATGCGTTTAGATCAAAGATGGTTGTAGTAGATTGTAGCTGCCCCGCTATTGTGTACTCAGCGGAGAGCGGGTGTATCTGGCGTTCAGTACTTTCTAGGCTTGCACGGCCATGGACAAAGCGAGCGTACTGAGCACTACAATGTTGTGGTCAGTATGGACAAGTCTGCGGCATATACGAAGATGCAACCTGATCTTCGAAACGAATTAAATTTTCGTATTTTCATGATTGGCGAGTTGTTTTCTCACTTCGCTATATTTACTTCACCGGCTATTTTCACCGATGGTTTTCAGGCCAAGAAACAAAAGGCGTTCTGACGGAAATGGAGCGTTGCGAAAATGTAGTCGAGGAAAATGGCGAAGACTTAGTAGCCAGTGGTGACATATCGGTGCATAACACACATCTTCAACCCACCACAAGCACCTTCTTGACTCATTGCCAGTTTGTCGACCCAAATGATGATATGCTAAGGCCAAGTGTTGAAGAGGAGGTCGGCTTTATTATAATCTTTTTTTTGTTTTAATTAATTTGGCCATCTCTTTGTTTGTTTTTCTCTTAACTTCTCTTTGTATATGCTTTCTTATGGGTCGTCTGAGATTGTTCGAATGTTGCAAGTAACCGAAGATTGAAAAACGGAGAAAATGTGTTGGTCCATATATGTGGCTATGAACAGTTTTGCAATTTCATCCTTCACTATCATCGCTCCAGATGAGCGGCACATTACATCTTCATCGTTTGCTTCCGCTGGTCGAGAAATTTTGCTCGAGTCTCCAAACTTC
Source organism: Toxocara canis (assembly GCA_000803305.1). Lineage (NCBI taxonomy): Eukaryota > Metazoa > Nematoda > Chromadorea > Rhabditida > Toxocaridae > Toxocara > Toxocara canis. The sequence continues at coordinate 44,793 of JPKZ01002486.1, read as the reverse complement.
CTATCCTTTTGCTCTCTCACTCCTATTTGAAAGGTGATGCGGAGGGAAGGTGTGTCCAGGTATGGTCATCAGCTTATCAGATGAACGTGTCAAATAAAGTCTCCTAGTACAGGTGGAAACGTCTGATGAAGTATTCGTAGAAGTGGACGAACAACATGATGGTTACATGTACATGGATGGTTCAACACCGCCCGCCGCGTGGTATGTCGCGCAGAGGTGCGAACAACTGTTTTTTAATTGCATACTTATTTTATTGCGAGTTTTGTAACTAGTTTTTTACAAGAAGTAGTCTTTAGCCGGAAAACTTACCTAGCGCTGTTTTTAATGAAAACCTGGGCAAGAAACTTATTCGATTGTTTTCCCAGAAAGCAGCATCAGCGAACGGTATTTTCTGAAGCGTGAGAGTTGTAGTATGAAGTTTATAGTCGTGGGGAGGCGTTATTCAAGGTAAAGCGGTAATTGTGAGACCGCGCACAACTAACTTCAAATAAGGTACTAAAGTTTCATATTATTTCTAAACTATTCCCTTTGTATCTTTCAGCCAATTAAATACAAACTGGTAGATGGGTTTTTTGTGTTCGACCATATCACTCCCTCATCTCCCCTTATCTGTTCGGTAAGTCTCTGTAATAGATGAGCCACGAGTGGGCGGTTGGTGGAACTGACGTTATCGCTAGTAAGACGAGAGATGCTGTCTCGCGGCTTTGTGTGATCGACAGTTATTATTAAAGTATTCATTTTAAAAGCAGCATCCGTAGAAGCAATATTTCGTGACCGCTAATATTTCCTGTTTAGAATTTTATTCTGAACGTTTCCTTCGCCATAGTGTAACATGGGCAGCACTGTTTATTGTCTCTGAACTACGTAAACGACGTGCGCTTGGGAAAATTGAATGTGCTAACTCGATTAAGAGTTGTTTTGAAGTCTTGTGGCCTTTTGCATTCTCTGTTCTATGTTTTGTTTTTTTTCTTCGGAAATCTGTGTCAGAAACTTTTTCAGAAACCGGAGGTAGCGTCAGAAATACGCTGAAGTTTCAAGTTCTCAAATTCAAAGGGAACCGTAGTCGGGAGGAATACCTGAATTGTACTTCTTAAATCTCGGAAATGGAGCTAGATCTGTAAGCTAGAAAATACGGGTCCCGAGTCCGGAATTCCGATACGGGTTGTATGATTTAATTAATTGAGTGTTTCCATTTGTTGCTACCGTATTAGCAGGCGACGTTTTAACAGTGGCGATGTTGGGCACGCTAACAGTGGTCAGCGTGCTGAAGTAGAGCCGTCAACAAGTGTTGCGTTGGTTTGTAAGAGAAGAATCGTAGTCGCGGACCCACGACCGCCACGCAAAGGCCGGAAACGTGCGGATGGCGACTGCGTTAAGGTGACTGTATCTTGTTTTTTGTTATTACTTATTGAGGACTGGCGAAAGAGGAGCATAGCGGAGATTACTTTATAGATATATTTGGCAAATTATAGACTTAGAATTCGCACGGCAGGGAACGATTTTACAATGATATGAAGCTTGTGCAAAGCAGTTTAAGCTGCTGTACGGGTTGATGGATAGAACGCTGGATTATTGGCTACATAAATGGTTGCAGTGTGGCTGCATCGGACGGTGTGCTTATGTTGTCATAGTTTAGAGCATAGCACGCATTTTGTTTCGAGGAAGCAGGGAAGGGAGGTAATTGCACTTACATTCGAATGCATCTTTCGTTTCTTTCTTCGACTGATTTAAACAGGCAGATTTCGAAAGACCTAGAAGGGGAAAGGGCGCATGTTTTCATAGAGCTTATCCAAATTTGTAGTAACATTTTTATGTATAGTTGATGCAGATTTGCGGACTGTGCCGTAATCATTCTGAAATTGTACTGCCTTGTGTTACTCTTGTAAAATTTTGTGATGTGAGTTTTCTTTATTGGAATTCCATCGCCGTTGTCACTCTGAGGTCTTGCTGTATGGCGGGAGTGCATTCTCTTTCCAAGCTAAATAAATTTATCGATATTTTATTCATCGGAAAAGTGGCATCTTTGATTCTCTTTTTCATCTGTTAAAGGAGATCTTCGTTCGGGTTGCCATATGATGTTTAGGCTTGAATTATGAACGTGTAATATTTATCGGTCGATTGACATGGCAGCTGAATCGTGCATAGGCAAACTCGCGCCTTTTCTCCCTTTCGTTTCTTTAAAATCCTCGCTGGATACATAAGATTTTCGCGCGTGCGTGCCATTAAGGACCACTTTTGCTGGTTGGCCGAGTAGTTTGTTCTTTTGTCTCAAGATCGTTTCCCAAAAAAAGGTTGGGAAATCGTGATCCAGAGAATGCTGATCCGCAAAGCATCGAAAATTGGGGTTGGGAGGGGGAGAGATGAAGAAACCCTGAACCCCAAAATTTGACCAGAATCTGGTGGCCCACTAAATTTTTTTAAAATTTGGAAGGGAGGAATACATACATTTGTAAAGAATCGTTATAGTTTTGAATGCGAGTTATAGGTGGAAGTAGATCCCTCGATATCGGATATGGCAGCTCCAGTAAAGAGGCCATCTTATGTTGTGATGGAACGGCCGACCGTTGTGGACGATCGTCCCACCCGACCCGCTAGGAATCTCGATTGGATCATTGACGCAGTTGCCAGGGTCAGTTTTTCGAACACTAAATATTATTAGTTTTCAACCGGGCCAATACTTTAAATTATTGTTTTCGCGTCCGAAAATTTCTGAAGAGTTTGAGTATCGAGTATGGGTAGGTGGCGGTAGCGAGCGCCAAACCGTCCGATAACGGCACTAATTTTTAAAGCGTGCCCAGTTTCTGAGCGTTATAGTCACAAAGAAACCATTACAGGCGCTGATCTTCCGGCACCTCAAATTTTTCTTCCTCCCGCACCGCAGTGAAAATGTCTCTTGTTTTTTTGGTATGATTACTGCTGTGTAGCTCTAGATTTCATTTGGATATGGATACTGTGCCGTATCATGACGCTATGCGATACGCTGAACAGTGGGAATCTTTTTGGTTCGATAATAAATGCTTACCACTGTGTCTTTTTTTTTGCCATGAGTGCTATACCGTACTTTACTCAAGGAAGGTATGAATACTGTGCTGTATCATGGTATTGTACGGTTCAATATAAAATTACAAATACATTTTGCTGTAGTGATATCACCGAACCAACTGATATTTGATTGCAAAATAAATGAAGGCAAGATGAGAAGCTGAGGCTAACGTCATTATTGGAGTCTTCCAAACTGGAAGTGTTATTCGTTGCGCAGAATGTTCAGTTTTTTCCCGAACTTTCCTCGTCCTCTACTAGTTGGTGTAAAGATGTATAAACTAATTAACGGAAGAGAGCGAGAAAAGGGGAGTGGAACGCACCGTTGAATTTTTTGGCTTCCTTAATTTGAATTTTATTTGAGAACGGCTCCACAATAATTTTTCCTATCCTCAGAAAATGGAAAATCGCATGGAAATTTTTCGGAATCCACGACAATGATAGATGGTAGTGGTATAAATGTTCTCAGTAATTACAAGTGTTTTATCGAATAGAGCAGTAAAATTTTGCAAAAAGCATAAAGAAGCCCCGATCATGTTGGAAAAAAAAACTGGAAGCTGAAACATCGTTCTCTTCACGTGAAGCGACCGAAGTTTGCGAACTTCTTGTGAAGAGTTGGCATTTGTTTTACTCAGCAGAAAGTAAGTGGATTCTTGAATAGTCTTGCGGTGCACTATAACATTGTAAATGTAGTCTTAGCGTGTATGTATTGTAAACCTTCAAATTTGAACCTGTCAACTTATAGTATTTCAAGCTGTCCCAGTGTGACTGTTTCGTGGAGAGGAGAGGGGGAGGGTTGGCCGAGAAGGGTTGTCTTGAAACTTGTGTAAAGGGGGCGTCTCTGCCGCATTGGGGACTGCATTTGAAGGTTGATTGCTAATGTACACTGTAACCCCTAAAAAAGTGAGGGAGAAGGAACCAGATGAGGGGACGGAGAATGTAGTGGAAGGGGAGGTGTGAGGGGAACTGAACTGGAAGGTTCACAATGGAATAATTTTAGGGCGATAACGTGGATGAGGCATCACCGCACAATCGCCGCAAACCTCAAGTGCATCAGTGTGAATATTGCGGGCGAGTCGACAAGTACCCCTCAAAAATCAAGGTTTTGAGACTTATTATTTGGACTTATTTGCATTCACCATTACAATTAGGTGATATTTCCGCTGATACTAGCAATTTTACAACTTTTTTAAATTTCAAGTTTGCACGCTCCTTACAATAATTAGGTTAGTGTATGGTGTTAATTTAAACAAAATGCATCAACGTCTTTTTGGCAGCTTAGAACATTTGTATTTTGGTAAACTGTCAATGTTTGCAGCTTATCTTATGCAGTACATTTTTATATATTTATTGTTTTTCTTGAATGTTGAATTCATATTTTCCCGAATACTTATTTTTTTAAAATCATTTAGCTTTCCGGTTATCGATTTGGATCAGCATTTTTCCGCCCAAACAGTCCTCGATCACGCCAATGCTCGTTGGCGTTATTCTCCAGTTTCTTTTTAAGCCCACTTGGCAGAGCTGCAAGTTGAAAGTTTTTTTTTAATCGTAGTGCTATCGTTATACTATACTGTTGTGTAGTGGGTTGCAGAGCTACGATGTTACCGTCACGTAGGCGTACGTATTTGCCGCACGTTTCGACAGAGTGCGTATTTTCTTTTGTTATGGTTCGATTTATGTACGTTAATAATCTTTTCTAAGGCACATATGCGTACGCATACGGGTGAGAAACCGTTCGAATGCGCAATATGCGGGATGTGCTTTGCGCAGAAAACACCGATGCGAATGCACGTTAGAAGGCATCTGAACCAAAAACCGTATGCTTGCGAGATTGACGGATGTGGACAAAGATTTATCAACGGATCGGTTATACAGAGCATTGTTTGCATCAAAGCGATAGTTTTCTCGCTTGATTTGGTCTTACATTGCTAATTTTAAAGTTTAATTTCTCTTTTTTTCTGCTTTCTAACATTTTATCGATCTAGTGGCAAATAAGCTGTAACTAAAATTTATTCGTATGACTTCATAAAACTGGTTAATCGAAGCGTTTAATCATGTTACTGAGTCATTCACCGTGCAAAAGATTAATTAGGAATGTAACGCTGATTTTATTGGTTGTTTTTGGGAAAACAATAAAATAGATGTTCACGATTTTGGAAATACTCATTGAATTTCGTTCAGTCGAAAAAGTGCTATGTTCTGTTATCGGTAACGATTTCACTATATTGGTGATCGATGTTGATAATCATCAGTGGAATAGAGACAGGCGATTCGCGCATTCTGATATAGACTATCGTTAAGTTATTGAGATGAATGTTCTGTGCTACATCGTCTATCGAAGCGATTTTCAGAAAGATGTCAACGAGATAACAACGGAGCGCATGTGTTCGCTTACTGCAATTAGAGTGCCAATCGTTAATGATTGCTTGATTGGGAGCTGAGGTAGTGAATCCGTCGGGAAAAAAAAAAGAAAACAGTGCAGAAAGAGATGAGGGAAAGAAAGGGGAAAGCGATAGAAGAAAAGAAATGAAGTAGCAAAGCGGATATGGCCAGAAATGGAGTCGTAGTGAGATCCTCAAATCGGAATTGTTGAGTTTGTTGCTTCACTTTTCCTTCCCCTTTGTACCATTCAGTTTCTTTGTCGGTGATCTATTCTACAACCAAACTATTAACTGACTTTTATTGTTCGAGGTTAATGAGTAATGAGACTGTGAAATAGGCAACAGAATATCGGCATCGTTTTCGATCGCATTCTCGTTTTCGTGGTAAAAATCCTTTGAGCGGTTTATTACTTCAGTTCTGTAAAAATGAATGCGAAATTTTGATTTTATCAGTCTGTATAAGTATTACAGTAATTTGCTGTTATGTGATCAGTTGTGAATTTCTCTTTTTGTGGTACTGTACGACGTTGATCGTTCAGCACGGGTTTGGTATTCTCTTCTTTTTACGCATTTTCTTTCAAGGGATGATTCAGAGATTCCAGGATGTGCTGTAGGGAATTCGATGCTTTGGTGTGCACGGGTAATGTCTGATTCCATCCCATTCAATACAGTGAGATTTCAGCGGGGCCACTGCAACGTGAGTTGGTATCTCCAAAGATGTAGGTGCCATGCTTAATGATCAATTGAAATTGTAATTTATATGAAGCGGTCGTTGGTGGCTGCGATTTAATGATCGTATATGGAAATGTTGAGGCGTAATTAATGGATCTGATGAGTATACCGGAACTTATCGTTAACGATTAGTAACTAATAACTCATTATTAGCAGACATAATCGATGCTTGCGTGGCTTGCTATCAAATTATTTTTTAATTTATTCGCTGACTGATATTCCATTCCTCGAATAGTTTATAATCATGCTCAAGGGTTCCATGGTTATGCCAAGCGATGGCTGAACTATGCTTATATTAATCAATTACATATTTGCAATAACTGGGGGGGGGGGGGGGGGGGGGGGGGAGGGGGCGGAGGGTAGTAGCTTAGCGGTAGAACTCATTGCATTATATTTGAAATTAATCGTCGGTCACATATTTTGCAATAACTCTTCGGCCACATATTTGCAATAACTCATTGCATTAATCAGGCAAATTATGGAATTTAGCTTTCGAAAAACAGCGCATACTAACGACTTTCTTGGAAGGTGGCTGGCTATCTTCCAAGCGGAAGCTTGCACTCAAGAAAAGAGGAAGCAGGATTTAAAAAGTTGTGCACATTCGGAACTTGAAAGGAACATATGTTTGAGGAGACCAAAACAGAAGGATAGCGAGATTTTAACGAGCTTTTACGGTTTTCCGTTTTTTTCAAATGCCAATTTTCAAATGTTCATTCCCCTACTGCTCAAATTATTCGGTTTTGAAACCCTCGAATTGAGAACAGCTAAAATAGGCCTACGCGCGCTCTACAGATAGATTCGTCCACATCTCGAAAGATGCTCGGATTCGTCCACATCTCAAAGTTTTACTTTTTCGAAACAACAACGCGAACATAACTTCCACTTGCGAAAACCAACACGTGGAAAGCGTCATCGAAGACACTTTTGCAGAACGTTTAATTCACTGTTGGAACTTACTTCCTTCCAAATCAACACTCTTCTGTTTCGAAAGGAGACCTGGTAGACTGTCGCCTTCCCAACTAGTGCCAAAATAACTCCCCTTAAACAATTGCCTTGCAACTTCTCCTATCCTCTCAGCATATCATTTTACCTCGTTCTTTTTTCACTTTATTTTGAATCTCATCCCATTTTAGGTGCTCTCGTTTCTCTCTGTTTCGCCACTCATCGTTTGTATCGAATTTCAATACGCACATCAGTGGTGTGTAAGGTGCTGAAGACACAAATGCACTCCACATTTTAAATCACGATTTCGAACTGGTATTGGGCTGCATCAATGGGCAGTGTTCTTACAACGAACACCTGCTGTCAGTAGGTGAGCCCGAAATCCTCATTCGTCCCCGTTCATCGCCGTTCATCCTCGTTCATCGCCGTTCATCCTCGTTCATCGTCGTTCGTCACCACAGTTTTTCTTGTCCGCTTTGGCAATGTTACATCACGCAGTGGTGTACCGCTGCATCATTGGTATATCGCTACATCACTGTGATGTGTTCTTACAACGAAAACCTGTTCGCAGTAGAAACCAGAAAAGCACCGTTTTAATGTTTTCGTTGTAGGAGAGA
>JPKZ01002486.1:15537-25865 GCA_000803305.1 Toxocara canis | reverse complement strand
TCCTTCACTCCTTCACCTGAATTCCTTCCTTAGTCAGGTATACGAGACAGCCGCAAATGTCACGTTTTTGAAGAATGATTCGTAGTCGATAGTTCAACGAAAACTGGAAAGAATTAGGAGCGCAAAGAAAAGAATTTGACTTGGGTTCATTCTAAAATGCTCAAATTAATAAACGATTATTATTGCAGGTTCTTTAAACAGAGGCCGCTGTTCGATTTCTTTAACTATGCGGGTATTCTCCGTTCGGTATACGTAACCAAGAAACCGATATCTTTCATCGAGGATGCAATTATTGAAGCAGATGCTGATGGTTTGTTTGGCGTTCATATTCTAATTTTCTAATTAATTGTTCAAACAATTTTTTCGTTTAATGTCGCAATAAGCTTTTCGTAAATTGTCTTACAATCGGTCGGTCTAGTTGGTTTTTTACAAAACAGAAATTTTCGTTACTGTCGAAAAAAAATTTAATAGAATATACCAAATTTATAAACTTCAATGGCAGTGTTGAAAATTTTTGAACGAAAAAGTCGCTAATATTTCACTCGGCGGAAAATTTAAGGAGAAATCAAGTAGGGAATCAAAGTGCAAAAGGAAATTTATTACCAAACATTTTTTTAAAATGGCGATGGCATTTCCAAAGTTGAAATTTTAGGGACATAAATTTCTTTTCGCCATCTTTGATTTTCACTTTCTCTCTTCCCCTCTTCTGCTTTTCTTTTCGCTTATTCGTTTCAATTATGTGTGTCGTATGGACACGTTCACCACACATCGTTTAAGTGAACACACTATTCACTCGCTTCGAACGACGGTAGTTGCCATTCGAGGGGAACAATAGCGTTTGGTATCGAAGAGGTGGTCCGATGATTGTTGTCTGGTTAAGCTGCATTGGTTGAGATGATCTATGATCAAGCTTTCAAAAGAAAATTCTACACCACTTTTTTGTCGGAATTATAAAGGTCGTAATGATGATTTTTTTTTAAATCACCATTCTGGTCATGCTCCCAAAATGTGGACATGTAAACGAGTTCAGTCATGCGATTATATTTTCTTGCGATCCTTAAAGAGAAGCTTCTTTTTTTTCGCGGCTTTTGCAAAAAAAACAGTATATTTTTTATTTATGACTCGAATCAGTTCATTGTAAAGTTATGCACTGCCCACTAGCGAAAGCATATGGCGGCGGCACGTGGTGCTTATTGTGTATATATTCTTTAAGTCTATAGCAGATAACAGCCGGGTGGTAATTGCTTTACCGGTTTTTTTATCAGGCACCTTTTCTCGGCCAAACAGCTGCCTGATTTGATGCTGAACGCGGTGCACATCCTCACCTAACTGGGCACATGGAGCAATCCTAGAATACAAATTTGAAGGAAAGCTTCTGTTTCCTTTTTTTATGGAGCGTCGACAGGGGCTTTAGATCAATGAAATACGGTGCTGGTCTACTCAATATGCTAATGTGGTCACTGTTTAAGAAACATTCAGAGGAACAGTTTGAGGAATAGTATCATTAATCCTTTGTTCTCAGTCGAAATTATAGAAGGGATTTCGCCTACTTTTAGGATCACTTTTCTACAAAATTATGGTCAATTCGAATGGTGCGTCCTACCAAGAAACAGTCGTTGTAACGGCTCGTAACGAGAATGGTGCAGTTATCTTCGAGAACGAAGGGTCACACTTTCGAGGATTTATCGAGAATGTGCGTCCATGGTGGCCAAGAGGGATGGGTACACCTACACTTTATCAGCTTGAGGTATATCCTCTATTTGTGAATCAACTGAAGCATGTCTTATATTTAAGTGCCAACTTGAGATATTTCCTATATTTATGTCGATTAATTGAAAGTCGAGTGGTTCATACCGAGATTAGTAACAAATTCTACATAAATAAGCTTACGCCAAGAACCTATAGTTGAAGATGGTGTCCGTAAGGCACAAATTGCTTCTGGCTCGAGACTGCAGCCGGACTGAAAATACTGTGAAACCGGAAAGGAAAGCAAAGAAAATTTTGCATGAAATAATCTCTGTGATATCAGTTCTCGAAGTCGGGAGGTGGTGCGGCTCGTCTATGGTTGTAACCGCATGACAAATAGCAGAGGGGGTTCTTGCAGTAATATTTTTGTTTGTTGTGATCTGCGGACAGTGAAAACGAAGAGCAGTATCCTCGGGAGTCGCGTTGATTTTTTTTCTGAACTGTTTCGTTTTCCTTCAGAAGGCTGTCGGCGTCCACGAGCCCATCGCAATCTTCCACATTGTTGCGCAGCTGTATAGCAATTACCTCAGCCCTCAATACCCCATTTTATATGGTTTGACAAATTCGCACTTGCAAAATCTATTACGACGATATTATACCGATAGGCATCTTCATGTAGATGAAGTTTTTCCGGTATTTTCAACCAGCAAAACGTTCAAACCAAACGGCTTCGGCATTTTAATAGGTACTACTAACTGCTGCAGAACCGCCTCCTATTTCAATGTTCAACTTTACCTATTTAATTTTTGAAGAGTTGCATTTTGCGATCGGTCAGGTCGCAGAAAGGAGGACGCTTAGAATAAACTTTGGTACGGATATACGGATCAGGCAGAATTTATAAGGTCCGGTAGCCGGTTTTGCCTGAATTCTGTTCACAATTTTAAATTACTTTTTTTTTGTCTAGCCATATTACGATACCATCCGTCACGTAGTAACTGTGAGTCATTTTCTCGTTTCATTTAAAAGATCGTTTTGCAGATACGTTTGTTGAATGGTCGAGTTCCCATAGATATATATCGTATACAATTTGGATTTCGAACGGTCTCGTTTACCAATGATGAGATCTATATCAATGGCAGACCTTTCTATTGTCGTGGATTTGGTATGCACGAAGATTTCGAGGTTTTTTTAAAAGTTTTTCGTCTTTTTTTTCTCATCACTGATTATGATACATTGTGGTTTTCCGTTTTTGTACGCGTCTATTATAGCATCATATCTCATGCGACAAGCAAAGGAGCAACAGTATGTGAAAAAATTTTAAAATTTGATCATATTTTAGCTCGTCATCAACTCATTTTCTTCTATCCTTAGTCTCGCAGCTGACTTGAGAATAATCACTCGATAAGATTACAACGAAAATATGTTCATAAACTGTTGCGGTCATCAACTATAGTCGTAACCAAGTTGAAAAACTGATAATGATAAGCTGATTACGTATGACGTTATCAACGCGTCTCTTCTACTTAGCTGAACTTTTTACCGCAACGTTCACGTAAGTATGATTGCAGCAAAGATTGTCCCATAACTCACTCATGTTATGTGCGCTCTATCGTTTTCGTTGTTTTATTGATTTATGAGCATTTGAATTGTAAAACGCGTCTAATTTATGAAGGCTTCGATCCGTGAATTGTTTTCGACCTATCCTTGAAATTCGGCTATCGTGACTTTGCAGGTGGCCATTCCATAAACTGGACCGGGAATGAGGAGGATGAAGAAAGGGAATTGCTTGTTTATGAATCAGCATCTCTAATTAATGAAAATACACGTTTATAGTGCTTTCGATTCGTATTCAAAGTCGCAAAAATTACATGAGTGAACTATATGCTGAAGGGGTGTGGGTTAGTCATGTCATTAAGTCGTGCCATTGCAACGAAAATAGGCTTTGGTGGATCAAAAAGTGAATACGGCACTCCTGACAATTGTGCGCTTGATGTTAAGGCAGGTGATCGATCTTTTGAACGAAATGCAAGCAGTTTCATTTTTAAATTCACTTCATTGGTATAATCCATAAAGGGGCGAGAAAACATATGACTTCTCTTTGTATGTCTTGGCTAATGCTTATTTGTAAAGCGCATTATAGTGACGTCACATCTGTACATATTTATAGGTAAGTTGTATGTCTATTTGTCCATCCAGTAATTTTAAATAGGGGGCGACCGAAATTAGAGCTACGAAATGTGGTGTATGCACAATTCCAAAACGATTCGTCAACTTTGCCATTCGCAAGTAGTGAAAGATTTTCATGTGTTTTGCGCTGATTCAGCTTGCTTTTTCCACCGGTTGGATGATTGTATAAGCTCGAATATTGATTGATTGGGTCGCCTAAGCTAAGCGTGATGGAGTATTCATATGAGCAGTGAAAATAGTGTCAAACGCAATATGATCCGTTTAATGGGTTTCTTGCTTACTTGGATTTCTTTTTTTTTATGGCATCGAGTGTATCAAATTTTTGAGGAAGTTCTTCAATAACTTCAGCAAGCACCAAAATTTCCTTCTCTTTTACATTTGTCCTTCCAATACTTCCTGGTTAAAAAATCGAAAATTTCGAGAAATAAAGCGAGAAAATTTCCAGTCAAAAATATCTGCGAACTGTTAGGAAATTTTGCTGCTTTAATCCTCTTATGACCACTTCATTCTTGTCCCTATTCCCCCCCCCCTCTCCTCCTCCTCATCCCTCTTTTCCCTACTTTTACTCTTTCCTGCTTCCTCTGTCTATCAGATTATTTCAGCATATATTGGTCCACACATATTTGCATAAAACGATTTCTAGCTTCACGGACGCGGCTATAACGCGGTAGTGATGACAAAAGATTTGAATATGTTGGAGTGGATGGATGGTAATTGCTATCGGACGTCTCATTATCCATACAGCGAGGAACGTGCTGCAGAGGCCGACCGGCGTGGCATCGCTGTTATCACAGAGGCACCTGCTGTTGGGCTCTTGTTTGTTTCATTGTTTAATCTTACTTTGTAACTGATCATTTGTGAAAAGGAGAAAGGGACAGATCCAGAAAGTATACAATTCAAGAACGATTCGTCGAATCCCAGTTTCTTCATTTGTCATCTCCATATCTTCCATCTCTTCTTGAACCTGTATATGCTGGCGTACGTAATGGGTGGAAATAGACTGAGAAGGGTTTTTTTTTTTGAAAGAAAATATAATATATTAGGAAAAATGTAGCAGATCCATTTTAAGCTGCTTTCGTTATGCAATGCTGGCATCCGGTTTATAATTAACGGACGAATGATTGTTAATAGCCGTTATAAGCCAAAACATTTTTTGATCTGAAGAAGGTGGTCATTTTAAGCGTCAGCTATTGGAGCGATTCATTTAGGTAAGAACTTTTTGCAACGCCTTTTCTAATTAAATTAATTTTTTGAATTATTTGGGTTTATTTGAGTAATAAATTATTAAAAATTTAAAAAATGCTTTTTTTTCAGTGAGTTCGACAAACCAAATGAAATGTTGCATTCGCAAATGATACGCGAAATGATTGAACGGGATCGAAATCATCCATCAACAATTATGTGGTCACTTGCAAACGAACCGCAAAGTAGCCGAAAGACCGCTCGATCGTATTTCAGGTGGGCGTTATGGTTTAGTTCTTTAGTTCGAATACATCAGTTAAACGATGCGATATGTTGTATCATAATTTTAATTACAACTGTAATTATAATTAATTACATGGATTTATAGATGTGTTGCTCTCATTTTTCGTAGAATCTAATTAACCTGCAAAATACTCATCTGAAAAGCGATAATGCTGCAAGAGGGCTATAGGAAAAACGAACAGGGCTGACTTCAGGTGGCAACGAATGAATTCTTTGAACGAATTTCACGACCACTTAGATGAAAAAATAGTTCGACGGGCGACTGTTTTTTTTTGCAGTGATCTTATCAACATGACGAGAGCGTTGGACAAGACTCGCCCTATAACAATCGTTTTCTCTTCAGCGTTTTCTAGCGATCAAGTGGTTGGTGGTTCGCTTATTTAGATAGTATTTTTTGATTGTTAAATGAGCATGCATTATGTTTAGGAAAATATAATATGAAAACCGATCAAATATACATCCGGTTCATGAAACGCGCTTACAATTTCTGTTTGTTAGACCCTCGTTGAATGTTTATTTTCCTTTTTTCGAAAAGTCTATATTAGCGAATGAAATAAAATATTAGGTGAATAATATGTAGGCGTCATATAGAAATATGTGGTCGGAAAAATTGTTGTTACAATTATATGGTAGATAGCTGAACTTGCTGCGGATCCCACAATCAAGGCGATATAGAATCTACGGAAATTGATGTGCAAACAGGATTGAGATGCTTGCTGCGTTAGCTTATTAGTCATGCATAGAAACGTATAGTTAAGGTGCACTAACTAGAAAGTCGTAGATGATTTCAAATATAACTCGTACTATGGAATATAGTAATTTGATCTATAATTTACAGTTGTCGCACTGTGAAATAGTAATCCATTACATGAAGCCTCCATCTTTGCACCCGGACTACGCAGCGGCAGTCACAATGTTCTTATTCAATCCATTGAGCATCGATAAATAGTGGACTTTTATCAAAAATCTCACTCTCGAAGTTCATGCCGCATATAAAATTGATAGCCAACACAGTTGATGGCCCGACCGAAAAATCACACGTACGGATCGGTCGGTGGTGATATAGTCGATACACATAACATCTGTTCGTTGTATTTGGCATAGCAGCAATTTTGATGATTGGTTAATACAGGTGAAAAGATGAATATTATTGGCACGAAGGGGTTAAACCAATTACGCCGTTCTTCGTTTGCCTTTCTTTTATCAACAGTAATACTCTAATTTTTGTTCAGTTTAGGCGGATTTGGTGGACGTGATCTGTATCAATCGTTATTATGGTTGGTATATCGATACCGGCTATTTGAAAGCTATCAATAGCAGTTGGGTATTCGAGATGAAAAACTGGAAGTATATGTTCAACAAACCGATCATTGTGAGCGAATATGGTGCCGATTCAATTCCCGGATTGAACCAGGTCGAATGGCAGAATGATCGCGCTTTTCATTTCTTGTAGTGCAATATCGAATAAATCCGACTAGAACCAACCCNGGAGGGTAATGAGAAGGAGGGGATGAAGCTGCCTTGGTAGATACTAGGACATTTGAACGTCATTGAAACAGGTCTTTCAAAATGTGGAATGGCGGTATTTCGTGTCAGACGTCTCTGTCCGCCATTTCTACACGATTTTGAAGAAGGCCTCACGCGTCATTGAGGTCTGGTAGATCAGAGAGACAGTTGATTTTAAGGAGTCTGAAGAAACACTATCTCAAAATCCTCGGGTGTCAATTTCATAATTATTGTTGAAAATCATGAGCCATACTACAACCACCAATTGAGGATCGTAATAGAAATGTTTTTATCGTCTTCTATGGGTATCTGTTGTTATTTTTCAATTTTTTTTTTGAATTATTGACGTTTCTTTGCCTTTTAACACGTATTTTTCTCGAAATCCTAATAACCGTTACAAGCACTATTCCCTGCGTTCCCCTCAACCTATTTACGCTATACCAAGTTTTTATTAACATATCATGTCTTGCGGGCGGGCAATCGCTTAGCGGTAGAGCTCCCGCTTCGTATGCGGGAAGACCTGGGTTCGATTCCCGGCTGCCTCTCTGACGGATCGCCAGCAGGCTGATCACCAGGCGTTCCGGAACTGGTCGAATCATGCGTGGGCATGGTTATCAGCTGCATCGGTACGGGAATCGATGAAATTACAGCCACCTTTGCATCCCTTTGCATCATATCCTGTCGGACCTAGGAAACGTTACGGGGCAATGTCACGAAATGAACGGCTTGATATGCGGAAGTATGTCAACCGTTTTTCTTGCAACTTGTCCATACAAAACACCTTTCAAGTGTATCATAGAACGAGTTTCTTTGTATTCGATTAAGGCGTTCGAAGAGGGTTTTTTATAGTATGTCTAAGAAATTGTCTGCAATTTTGCGTAACGTTTATTTCGTTTGAGTTTATTCGTTTTTCGTTCCTAAAATAGTCGCAAATCTAGCCACACTTTAATCATTTTGCATCTGAGTTGAAAGTCGTTTTTTTTTTAATTTTTATTTTTCGTGCCATTTCACGACTGCTCTGTGTTCCTTGAGCTTAATTCGGTGTTCGTTACGGGTTTTTTTTCTTACCAGCAATATCGAATATATCATAATAATATAAGATCAGGACATACAACTGTTGATTTATTGCTTTTGCGGGTAAATGATATTATTAACGACAAAAGTTTGCTTTTTTTTCTTGCATACATACATCTTTCTTCGGTACATCTCCCTCATTTAAGCCTTTCCTTTCGTTCGTACCCATTCTTTGAAGGTGCCAAAATTTTTCATCATATCTATCTNGAACGTAATCATATGAAATCTCTCGAATGTTCATCTTTTCCCCACCATGTCAAAATATATATAAGCTCCTCTTTGCTTATATGTTTTCCTCCAAGAATTTCGCCTTTTCTAACGATCACGATTGCTTTATGTCCTAGAGCTTATGCTTTCTAGGCTTAATGATAATATGAGTCGCACGTTGCTTCTTACAATGATTTGAAGTATGAGTTTGGACGATGTTTTTCTGTTTCAGGAACCGAGCCGAGATTTCAGTGAACAATATCAGAATGATCTTCTTGATAGAACGCATACAGCATTTGATATTCTACGTATCAATAAAACAATTGCCGGCGAAATGATATGGAATTTTGCAGATTTTATGACCGCACAAGGTGATATTATCTTCTGGATGTTCCATTCTGAATGTAATGTATGTCTATTATTAAAAATAGAAAGCTCTTGTGCTCTGCCGAATTCCGTTTTCCGTTGAAATCTCTCGAATGTTCATCTTTTCCCCACCATGTCAAAATATATATAAGCTCCTCTTTGCTTATATGTTTTCCTCCAAGAATTTCGCCTTTTCTAACGATCACGATTGCTTTATGTCCTAGAGCTTATGCTTTCTAGGCTTAATGATAATATGAGTCGCACGTTGCTTCTTACAATGATTTGAAGTATGAGTTTGGACGATGTTTTTCTGTTTCAGGAACCGAGCCGAGATTTCAGTGAACAATATCAGAATGATCTTCTTGATAGAACGCATACAGCATTTGATATTCTACGTATCAATAAAACAATTGCCGGCGAAATGATATGGAATTTTGCAGATTTTATGACCGCACAAGGTGATATTATCTTCTGGATGTTCCATTCTGAATGTAATGTATGTCTATTATTAAAAATAGAAAGCTCTTGTGCTCTGCCGAATTCCGTTTTCCGTTTTTTTTTGCATAGCAAAAAAAAGTGTAAGTACTTTTTCAAAATAGTATCACTGTGAGATGCTCTAGAGGTGAAGCGCTGAATCATTTGTTCGAGTTTCGCCTTAGTCGTCGGAGTTTTATTGCAGATGTAACTCGAGCAGTCGGTAATCACAAAGGCGTATTGACAAGAACACGACAAACCAAGATGGCTGCATATACACTTAAGAGGCGTTATGAGAAGTTATCACTCGAAGAGCAACTTTCTGTCTTCAAAACCACAACTCCTTCAAGCGTTTCATCCAGCTATCGAGATTTAATAATACCTTCCAAAGCGACGAGCCAGGAAATCACAGATACTGATAGTTATGCTTTGACTGACGTTACTTAACCAAATACTCTTCCTCTGCTTATTTGTAAGTGAAATTTGTGATGATTGAAATTTTCATCCAGTGCGGCACTAATGGAACAGCTAGAAGATTCGCTGAAAGAAGATTTGAGGATAGTGCCTGGAGGGTATTACTCTAGAGAAGCCGACGTACAATATGTGAGGAGATGGAATCACCCGTATCGTAGACATTTATGGTGCTGAGGCGAACAAATGGGAAGCACACATTAGTCGGCTGTAATCAAATCCGGTATGAGTGGCGCACATAAAGAGTGGAGCGGCGGAGAGAAGTGAGGCGCCAGGGTGGGCACTAATGAGATCGGAGGTTCAGTCGTCTTAACAAACACACCTTACTTTACCTGTTATAAGAACGTAATGCGCACTAACCTGTAGCTGACGTTCCGAAATGCGCATTTATTTGTTTGTTCTGTTTTTTTTCTCATTTGCTGCTCATATAAAAGATTGTGCATTTCAAGGAGTTTTCATTTAATTTGATTCTTTCGTGTCAGTTTTTTTAGTCATATTTTTTCATGAAAATAGAATTTTACCTGAAAGAAGCCAGCATGGAAACCAGAAAAACAAGCATGGAAATAATCATGGAAATAGAAAGACATGGAAATTTTACCAGCACTAGCATTTTAACAGCGTTTTACCAATTTCCTTTTTTTTGTGGCGATCTTTTTGTATCATTTTTCGCTTGTCTATGAAACTTCGGGATCAGTGAAATTTTTAGTGAAATTTGCTCGGTTATTTTTGCTTTTTCCTATAAGTCGAGAAACAAGCTACGATCGTATAGGATGATTTTTGCATTGTTTATAGCTGAATTATAATTTGCATAAAATTAGCAGTAATCTGTCAACGATATTCACAGATTGTGGTGGTAAAATACAAAAATTTCT
>JPKZ01002486.1:0-15248 GCA_000803305.1 Toxocara canis | reverse complement strand
CTCCCATCCTTTCACCTCTGTGCTCCCATCCTTTCACCTCTGTGCTCCCATCCTTTCACCTTTCCACATAATTGGAAGATGAAAAGGAAAAGAGCATTTTATTTCATCGCTGGAATTACTTGTAAAAATGATCTGGTTTCCTGAATAAGGGGTGGTGGTCTTGTAATTCGGAATACTTTTTCAAAATAGTGCTTTTGGTTTTCCCGCTTTTGAACTTTTGAATGAATGGCTTTCAATTGAAATACGATGCTCTGATTGTTTTGCTACGAACTTCTTTGAATCAACGACATTTTGGATCATTGCTTATCGATAACGATTGAGACTTGCGGTTGGACGGAGTCTAGTTATCGTTATCATATCATCTGATAAGATAATGATATACGATCTATATAAGGATGATGGTAATGATAATGATAATGATAATGATAAACTCATGTTAATTAAGATTCGAAGGAATTGAAATGAAATTTTATGTTTGGATTATACACCATTCCATTGCTGTATGTGATGTAGAAACGGGGAAAAAAAAATAAAATTTTTGTTCGATGGAAATTTTCAATCATTTCATCTCTTTTCTTTTCCTTTTTCACATTCCACCAGTTTTTTCTGAAAAATATTGTAACATTTTTTTCTAAGCCCATCAACAGTTGTCACATTTGATGTATCGTTTGTTATTTGCTCGAAACTAATTTGTCTTTAGTGTTTTTTTTGCTCGTATCACATATTCATCCTCATCCTTTCTGTTCGTTCATTCTCATCCAATGTACATCATTGAAAAAAAAACAAAAAAAAAAGTTGCTGTGGAAAACTTTTGCAAACTAATTACAGATTTAACCACTAGCAAAAGCGGATCCTTCTTCTTCTTGTTCTTCACTATGAGCCTTGGCTGTTGAAGCTTTAGACATCTCACTGCACAGGTTAGAATCGTTATGTTTTTTTTGCCAATCGTGTTTTGATTTTTCTTTTTTCTAATAATTTTCTTCTTCGAGCTCATCCTATATATTTTTTTTTCTCAATCTGCAGATATTTTAATCATTTGACAAAGTTTGTGATGGTCTGGGATAGGCTAGATGTAATTTATTGATATAGATGCGATGAAATAGCACACTGAAAATGTTTAGCAAATATTTCGTTTGAGTTATATCTATAACAGTCGTTGATGCTTCCGAACCAATAAAATAATCGAATTGCATAGATATGTTGATAATTCGTGAAAATTATTTTTTTCATTTAATTCTAAACTACGAATGATTGTTTTTATGAAGTTTTTTTCGTTTTGAATTAAATTTTTTTTGAACGAATTTCCACTGTCACACATAAATAATATTCAAGTCCATTGCCTTTTTGAGCTATAATTCGCCCAAATTTGATATTTATTTTGGAGCTTCTCGTAGGCGTTTTTCTTCGCAACAACGCCAATTAGCGCAAACCTTTGTTAACTAACTAATTTTACGATGAGCTGCTCGCTTCATTATGTGTGACGTCGATGTTGATTGCTTTGTGGATATTTTATGTTTGAGAAAATTTTTTTCAATTCAATTCAGTTGACTCAGAAAAAAAAGATTGGGATTTTTTTTTGCTTTCTCACCACATCGTTTATATTATTCATTTGTAACTCGTATAATTGGTTGGATTTTTTATTCCGCAGCAGATAATAATTTTTCAAAATTTTGTTTTTATCGGAATTTGTGGAAATCTAGAGGGAAGTAGAGAGTGATGAAATTCGAAAAAATTTGATTCATTGTTCGCTTAGTTGAAAAATTTCATTGCCGTTTATCATTTTATACTTCAGTTTTTAAAGAAATC
Organism: Toxocara canis; assembly: GCA_000803305.1. Taxonomy (NCBI): domain Eukaryota; kingdom Metazoa; phylum Nematoda; class Chromadorea; order Rhabditida; family Toxocaridae; genus Toxocara; species Toxocara canis. The sequence continues at coordinate 13,442 of JPKZ01002486.1, read as the reverse complement.
GATGAGACCAAGATTTGTGTAACTCGCATTCACTTTGAGACAAATGTTCTCGCCATTCAATGGCGATAGTTTTAGAATCATAAACGGCCGCTTTTCGTTTTCCTTCCGTTTCAGAAAAATGCGTATTTGCTAAATAAAATTTTATATATATATATGTATGTATATATATATGCAAATATATACATATACAAATTTGCCGTCTTTACATGTATATGTATATATATATATATCAACTCGGCAGATCAACATTTAAGCTCCAGGTATATTGGAATAGATTTTAAGGAAAATTTTTTTTGGTTTACTGCGATTCTGATATGAGATTAATCAAAAATATTTTAGTGAAAATTGAGAAGCCTTTATGTTCTACTGTATTTTATCATAGAGCTAAATAAGATTTAAATGGGTTTACTTAAGTATTTATCACCGGAGTCAATTGACTGGCAACTGTTGCTGTTCGGTGACTGACTATCCTCCGACGTCATGATGTGCACACGTTCACTCGCTCACAAAGGATGCTCATTTGCAATTAGTTTCACGTGGACCTTCATCCAGTTCTGGCAACGCTAACTACTCCTCTATAATTTTCGGCCATAAAGCGCCCACTTGAAGCGTTCCGTTTGAGTGGGGCTTGAACCAAAAAGCCGTCGAGCGATTCAGGTGACTTAAGCGGATAGCAAGCAGATAGTTCGACGAGAGCGAAGGCCTCATTCGAACAGCAATTCGGGTAGCCGAAGAAGTCAGTATAAGAGAAACCATCAAGAACAGTATAGTAGATAAATGTGTGATACAATCGAAAATAAAAATTGGAAAGATCGTTTCCCATTGGGATGTGCCACGAACAATATCGTTAGGCATTCGGCGATTGCGAAGAAAGCTATGCAATGCATAATGGTTGATCTAGCGTGAACGCGCATCCTACTTTAGCCATATCGAGCATTTTTATGAGCTGACGATACGTTTTACAACGCATTGTTTATTTATGCATTTTGGCGTCCGTGCACGATGGGTTTGATTTATTGGTGGTGAAGTTCGATATGTGTAGCGCGTTATGTAGTAGGAACTGAGCGACCAGATGCCCTATTTCTTTAAACATCGTCTCGGAGTCACTTAGAAAAAGGCTCCAGTTTTTTTTACAACTCAGCGAAGAGAACAGCTGTAATAGATCGAAGCTTACTGCTCAAGCTTGAAATCTTCATCGGTGAGCGACCTCTCGACCTGACAGACTTCATGCGTTTCTAGAAATATATTTTGTTACGAAAAGAACACTTCAATTCCAAGGGAAGCCTTTATGGAATGAGATATTAGATTGATGGGACTGTATTCGGCGGAATATTTTATTGCGTTTTTTAGAATAACGGGATTAGCAATGATGGCTCATCCCGTAAAATTCGCAGGGAATTTCGTTTTGATGAGTCACCTGATGGTTTGCATGCGATCTTTTCGAATCCGCCATTTTTTGCTTGTTCTGCAATGCAGATCTGTATATATATAGACTAAATTTTTACTGGATTTCAAAACATTTTTTCATTTTAGTGCTGTCTTGTTCACTTTTTCCTTATATGCTTTTAAATGGAAAAGAAGTAAAAGTTCTTAATTTTTTTTTCACAAAAGCTTATTATAGAGAGACACAGTCTTGTATGTATGTGTTTATGTGTTGGGTGTCGGTTTGGTGTTTCCAATCAGATAAACCTCTACGACGAAATTTTACAAACATAGTTTTTGACACTATCAGGGCTTTCAACAACGTTTTGAGGACGATTCATGCATTCGTTCATGAGCCGTTAAACATGGTATATAAGATAGTGACAACTATGGACTAGTGGAATAACTGAATTCAAATTCATTTCTGGGATCCGAAGTTTCGATCGAGCGTTCTATAACGTTCGTAATCTAAGGTGTACGTAAACGTGCAATGGGAAATATTTAACGAGCAGTTGCAATTGTTTAGGAAGATGGGTGTTGAAATTTGTATAAAGTCGGGTGAACTTATTAATGAAATGAGAGCAGCAGTCCTCATCTGGTTAACAAATCGCTGAACTATTATCGCTTAAATTATATGTCAGTTAATTTTTGATTGCAAATTGAGCACAAATGTTTGAACGTAAAGAAATGTTGTTTGTTTAATTTTTGTATATTTGGGCGGCAGTAGCTCAGTGGTATAGCCCCCGCTTCGTATGCGGGGAGACGTGGGTTCGATTCCCGACTACTTCTCAGCATACCATTGACAACCCAGCTAGAGGGTGGTACTTAACAAACAGCCAAACGGATAGTTGTTGCTCGACGTGCGATTGCCTCAGTAACATCGAAATATCGTGCTGAAGGCCCAAGCGATAAGAACAAGTAAGAACAATATTTAAATAGTATTGCAGAGATTAATTACTATACGATAGCATCATGCACTATTTCCATTGTATCAGTTGAACAAGTTCGAACCGTATACGCCTAAGAGCAAAAAAAGATCACAACTCGAAATGCTGCAAGAAAGCTAGAGAGCGAACAACATTTAGAGCTGAAGTGCGGTTATTTTATGATCTCCATTATGTTTTGATCTCTACTTGGTGGCTGTTATATAAGGGTGATTGAAACTCCTCTTTCGTACATTCTTTTCGAAACGTTGGTGGCGATCGGTTTGGGGGACTCCATTGGTGTGGGGACTCCACCACACTCTCCATCTCGACGTGTGCGGAGATGGAGAGTGTGGTGAGAGATTGAGTATAGGCTATTCGTCGCTTTCGATATGCTTTTATATGTTGTACCAATCAGCTTTATTTGTTGTTTCGAAATGATGAAGATAGTTGTGGTCTCGTCCCTCTCCTACCATTTGGGCATTTCTGTGAACGGTATGTTAAAGAGTGTTTATTACTATATTATTACTGCTTTATTTATTTGTTTGTTACTTTATTACTACTAGTAACCGATGAAGTAGATCACAGCGCTTTTCAACGTTGTTCAGTAGGCTAGAGCGCTTTGAGCGAGAAGTTGGCAGAAATGTGTGTGTTTGCTAATAATGCGATGTCCATTTGTTTGTGTGACAAGACAAACGTACGTTTTGAGAGAAACCGTAATGCGGCGTATACCGAAGTCGCAGTATATGTTTTCGGTTACAGTGACTATTTGTAGGTCACTAGCCCGTGGCTCAACAGTTTCGAGGCAAATAATTTAAGAAGGATTTTACATACTTCACTAGGAGTCTGTCTTCTATCGAGGTCTACTCCGTCCTCATTCCATTTCAAGAACTGAGTATCAGTAAGCTTCTTAGGTTTCACTAGTTACAGGAGCGCATACATGGTTGAAGAAGTTGAGAGTGTTGTTACTTTGTTACTGTGAAATAAATGGTAAAGTATTTTGGAAGCTCGATTGAGCATCTTTGGCTGGATGCTTAATCGAGCTAGCAAAATAGTTATTCAAAATACTCTACCATTCGAAATACTTCACCGTAGGCTGTGGGTTCCCTTTAGAGGATATGCGGTACTTTATTCGTTTTGACGGTATCACTTTTGCAAATCTCTTTGAACGACAATGTGCGTTGGCGACTGTATAATTCGGATATGATAAGTTTGTGACTCATTGAAGCTTTTGAAACTCGTTCATGCTTTACGCGTTTTCTATGAGGCAAACAGAAGTATTATTTATAAGGAAAAACTGTTATTTGTAAAGGATTTAGTACAAATAGAAATTTGTACAATAAGCGTCCAGTTGAAGCTAACGTTGAAAGCATTAGTCGAGTAGAGTTTCATTCATACTGTTGGTGTGAACTTTATATAGTTTTATTTTGTTTAGTCTCCTTTTCTAATTTCCGGTCTCTTTTCTTGTTTAATCTTTTTTTAAACTTTTTTTTAAATTAACTGACACATTCCTACTTTACCTGATATCGTTATTCCCTCATTTCCCCTCTCCCCCTCGTCCCTCTTCCTATCGTAATTGTCTTCCTCTTCTGGATAAGACAAGTATTCAGCTTAGAATCAGTTGGTTTATGTAACCATTCCTTCAGTATATTTAGCACTCAGAAATAGTGACGAATACAAAAGATTAGCGAAACGATGCAATTTGGTGAATTTGCAATTTGCGGAGCCTATCATAGTAATTGTCGAGTAGTTCCAGCTTTGGATTTTTACGAATTTAATGGATTTAATCTGCATCTTTTATATCCGTCTTGAAGCGAATTTCTAAACCCCACGGTGAGTTATTGTCCCCGAAAGAGAGCTTGACTTTTCGCTCATTTTGCGAGCGGTCGGGTTGCGTGATCGACATTTCGGATCGTACAAAGGCAGACATTTACGGAAGATTTGTATGAGCGAACATGCCGCATAAAGTTTAAATTTTCGTCTTTCTAGGCAATTTTTGAAGTCAGGTGGTTTGATGGACGAATCGCATAAGCTCATATTTTGCCAGTGAGTTCCCCTCCCTCTCCCCTCCTCTCCTCCTCCTCTCCTCCTCCTCCCCTCCCCCTTCCCCTCTCCCTCTCCTTGGCGCGAACTTTTGCTTTCTCAAAAATGCAAGTGGCGTTCTTTAATGAACTTAAATGAGAAATTTAGTGCGATGCGCAAAGTTTTCTAAAGCACTTAACGAAATTTATCGCTTTATCGGCTGCTATTATAGAGTATGCGCGATGGTGTTATGTGCTATACGCTCCCCATAAATACTCGAAGATATGCCGAATGGGCGGCGGAATTTCTCAGCCCGTTAAGAGCACTTAAAAATGCGCATAGAGAGATAGAGAGTCGCGATTAAACGTTAAGAATTGTTTTAAGGAACGTCTTAACAATGCTTTCGCTAATAGATTTTGCTGTCTCTAACTCAAAATATTCCATAAGCGTTTGATAGCAATTCTGCTTCTCCCATCTTTCCCCCTCTCTTCGCCTGCCTCATCTCAAATGCCCTTTCCCGTATAACATGAATACCGCATAACCAACAGAGCACAATTGAGCGTAGTATCAACATTTATGTTCATTCATCCAAAATAACCAAGCCAAGATGTTCAAGGTAAAAGATGAATGCGGCGATCAAAGTTTCAAGGGGAAAGTTACGCTCCATTTTCAGTCACCCCCTTCCATCTTGTTGAAAACCTTTAAAAATTTTCCCAACGCCGATACCGTCGTTTATGGTTCCGAAATAAATAAGCAAATGCAGAAATCATCTCGTTATTGTCACTAAATCACTAAATTATCACTGATCACTAAATGTATTCAAATTATCACTAAATTATCACTAAATATATTCGAGGGCGTTACTGTAGGATAGAGTGTTACTAGTAAAACAGTGATTTCAAATGCACATCACTAGTACATTTATGCTAACCTAGACTAGAAGCGACCCTTCATTAGCATATGTCGCTATTCGTTCATTAAATCCAAACTACTTCAGAAATGTTTTCTATAGTATACTTCATTCGATTATTTACGCTGTTCATATCTGCTTACTAATAATCTTCCTTACTTTCTTGAGGGCGTATTTTGTACAATTCAGACAGGCATAGTGTTGATACAGCATTGCTGAGACCCATGTGTATGGGTTCCGCGGCTGTTATACGAACAACATGATATCGGGACAGGGAGAGAAAAATAATGATATTAAATTAAAGCCGATGTTTTGCGAACCCTAAACGTCTTAATTTTTAGGCAAGCCTTTTTGAGTGATTTTTAACTGCTATAGGAGCAAATACAATGTTCCAATGTTTCTATTAGAAAAACACTAGGTGTTGAAATGTTGGCAAGTAGCGTCGCCGGTTTCTCACGATTCTCTTCTATTGATCGATGAATATTAATTATTTTCTAATTACTTTAATTATTCTCTTGTAATTAATTATTGTAATGAATATGAAAACTTGTAATGAAACCCTGTAATTATTTTATTCTACAAATGAGAATCAAATATGCGCATCCATTAACTTTATCCATTTAAAGGTAATCGTTTCGCATATTTTGCGACTTTCGAACGATTTACATGATTCGTATGTCGATTTAATTAAGCTCGAAAGAATATTCAATGAAAATATCGAAATGTTTCTTTCAGTTTCTTTTTTCACTTTAGGCAGTGAGAACACAACGAACATTTAAAAACAATAAAAACAACATCTAACGTGCAAATCTTTCGGTAATGTTTTTTTTTGTTCTCGATAGCTTTTCGCGCAAATGTTACTCTTTTTTTGTTGAATCCAGAACCTCAGATGGAGGCTATTGTATTGGATTCGTTAAAAAATATCTCGCGGTATTTAGTTTTATGGCTACGGTTACAGTTCATGGCTCTCGAAGATCGAGTGACTCTCGATTGCCTAGAGGCTTGAGTTTGTGGATGAATTCAGAAATAGATGATTTAGCATTGAAAATGAGAGCTTGAGAGGTGCTGCTGCTGCTGTAAGTGAAAAGTGGAAGAGCGAAGATAGCGTCCTTAGCGGAAAGAGGTGTATGGTTTTTTAAATCCCTTTGACACAATTCGAACGGGTGAGGAACGGTGGCGGGGTGAAGGTGTGAGGAGGAAGGGCAAGGGGGGGGGAGGTGGGGGTACATGCACTAAATAAGAAGTGGGTAACTGCGCAGCACTCGATGTGTATGCAATCGATGATACATTAAACGCTTGAGTCATATCACCATAGTATCGTTGAGATCGGCTTTTACGTTCTTTTATCTGATCTTGGAGTTTGAATAGATTTTTTTTGGAATTTCTTACCGTGTCTTCTATGTTTTTTTTTTTTTAAATCTAAAAGGAAATGCGCTATAATTATTGTGCTTTTTCATACTCATACCACATTTCCCTTATAGGATTCAGTTGTTATAGGTATAAAGTCACGAGAAAAAAAATGCTCCAATTTTTCTGCATCTCGAAATGATCGCATTCAATCCCATGCTACGAAAAAGTCGCATAAAGAAGCGCATAGTCCTCTTTGCGTTGGCACAAAATAAACTGGTCTAGGTTAGACGACTAATTTTTTAACTTTCGGTGAGCTGGACTTTAGGAACGATAAACAATTTGTCATCTTTATCGTCTATTCGACTTCGATCGTAAAAATTGCTGTAATACTTTCGTGTAAACAGCGTACTTATTGAGCCTATCGGTATATGCAGATGACAGTTGGGATTCGAATCGGTAAGAATCCACGCTGTTGTTGTTTTTTTTTTCGAAGAATGATTCGAAGGAAGGAACGATTGTGCATGATCGAACGTTTCAATGGTTTAGCTGCACATTCTCATCTTTCAACAAAAGTCTGCAATATTTGATCGCACATTTTCTCAGCACCGTCTGACTTGTCTGAAATGTTTTACTTCACAGTTTAGAGTGTGGCTCGCGGGGGAGGGAGTGCGGATAGGGATAGGGAAAGGAGACTGTTAAAGAAGTGCCGCAAGTGTGTGCGACTTTCGTAAGTGTTCTTATGTCGTTCCCCAGCTTTTTTTATGAATATACATGCTTTAGTCGATTTCAATGCCTATCTTAGCCGAGGAATGTTTGAACAGAGAGAAGGAAAAAAAATTTTTTTTGAATGAAAAACCACCAATAAATGATATGATGCCATAATTCTAGTCAAGCACACTCAATCTTTGACCCTCGTTTAGGCATCAATCTTGCGAAGATGCCCAAAAAATTGCTTCTTTAATTCCTTTTTTAATTCTTTTTCTAATTCCTTTTTAATTCCTGTCTTAAGTGTCGTTTAGATAATTGAGTCTTAAGCAAGACCGTCGTATCGTTTAGATAATGAATCGTTGTGTACGCTCATTCACGGTTTCAATAATCACAGCTAGGCTTATGCTCTTTATCTAGTGGTCTACGCTCATTGTTTGATTTAACTGTCTTATTCCTAAGGAGGTGTTCTAAATCGACCGATTGAATACGCGTTTCGTACCTCTAATTAACGCTCGTTCATTATATCTTTTCAATTTGAAGAATTTATATTTGACGAAATCAAAGAGCAAGTCAAAACGAGCTGATGAGATCGCCTTATATTAGCATTGATCCAGCCGTTATTGATTAGTTCAAAAGTTGTTAAGCATGAAACTATGCATAACTTTTGATGATTTAATTTTAGCTTTATGTGAATATCGCTTCGCTAATAGCCATTACGATCGATAAAACTAAAAAACAAAGTTTTTTTTTTAAATTTGAATATTCATATCACTTTTCACATTGCTCATCTCTGTATGTTTTCTTCAATTTTTAGAAAACATTTCATGCGCTTAGCGAAATAACTTTTCATCTGTGCACCATCATTGCGTGCAGCGCTAACGAATGGCCTAGCTATCTTGACACGCATACGCTTAGAGCTGTACAAATATTATCTAACGAACACGTTGTAGTTCTCTTTACTTTTCGCTGACCATCTACGATCTTTGAGCTTAGCTTTTGTTCTCCAGTATGGGATAAAAATTGGTCAAGGATTTGATGTGCTGAAAAAAAGTGTGATTATTTTGAATAAGAAGGCTTTTTTCTCGAAAAATATCTGTGAAAGAATCGGGGAAATTAAACCCAATTTGAAATCTTGATTAATCTCAGGAAGTGTGCTGCGACGAGAGCGTTTCCCAGCCGGTTCGCGCATGCGCTGAGATCGATAAGTAGGCTTCCTCGACTTTCAACTCCCCAACTTTTCTGCTGCCCATTTTTTATTCTTTCTCCACCCTCCACCTGCCCCTCTCCTTTCGCTCCTCCCCCTTGCCGTTCTCTCCTCGAACCTCCGGCTGAATCGCTATTGAGCCCCTGTCAAGAAAATCAAACCATTTTTTGTACCACCCTGCCAGAAGAACCTTGGTGGAGGTCAATTCTCTGGCTTTTCGCCTATTTCTAGTTTTCTCTCTGATTACGTCCATGTGCAGTGGCCTGTGTAGGGACTTCCCCTCCTGCTTGACCGGAGATTGTTTTTCGCATAAAAGAACTGTCCAGGCTTATGACCCATTCATCATTCGTCATTACCGTCCTTGTTAGAGGGTGAAATTTACTGAGTTAAGTAAACCACTCAGTAGTGCACATCAGTGAATACGTGATCTACATATGCGGTGCCTTATATCTAGGTATATTATATATATATATATATTTATATATATATATATATAATTTTTTCATTGGGAAACATCTTCCTTCTTCCACTTATTCAAATTCAAAACTTCGTTCTTTTTTTCTCAAATCGATCATGGATGCCATCATTCGCTTATATAGCATCCACTTGAGCATACGAACGAGTTATTGGTATTAATTTCAGCATGGTATCAAATCGAAAATTGCTCTTTCTAGGCCTTATAAAAGGCATACTTAACGTCGTTGAGAGATTGCTTACGTAGTAAAAAGCATTTATAAAGCGTTGCTATTGATCGTGAAGTAATATATGTTTAACATAAGGTGCACTACACACGTCTAGCAAGATGTTGCGATTTTGCACCGTCATTCGATTGTGATCATCATTCAAGTTGTGCACGACGATGTTGCATAAGAAAAACCAGAAAGCAGAAGAATCTTTTTTTTGTTATCTATTGCGATATCGTCTTTTGGTTTTTTTCGCACGAGATATTCCGCTTCTCAAGGATTCGATATTTTTTATTAGCAAATTCTTAGTAGACACTTATAAATCATAAATTAATAATGCCGAAGTTGACGTTATAAATTTAGTTGAAACGTCGTCGAACGTATCGTTTGATCGTTCGGCGAGCGGATAAAACTTCTTAGTTAGCAGTTGTTGCTACCTGTGCTACCTCTCGCCAAGAAAATCCTAGCATAACTGTACCGCTTCGATAAAACTGTGTCGTCTTCTTTACACACTGAAAGAACTGCTCGTCTTCTTAATTTAGCCTTCCTATCCTACTCTCAAGGCAATCACATATCAATATAGGCATCCAAATTTAAAAACAGAACTCAGCAGAGACGGTAAAGACAGCTCCCTTTCATTATCCCCTCTCCCTTCCTAACCCCGTCCCTTCTTTCTATGAAAAGCTTTGAACTTTATGATTCCAGGCGGCTTTATTTCGAGTGATAAGATAAGCTGATATATTTAAGTGTATTTAATACACATATTCTTATATACACAACATTATAAGTACACATAATTTTTTGCACTATGTTATATGTAGTACTTTATTTTAAACCGTGATAGATTTTATCGTCTTTTATGTGTCTAGGTATATATGGTCCACGGTTTGAGATTTTTAAGATATGTGTTAAATCTTACCTTTTTTTTCTTTCCTAACTCTTCTTTTTTTTCCAAACAGATAGTTTATTTTCAGTTCAAAAAAGTCTTTTTTTTCTAATTTGTGCCATTTTTCTCATTTAATGGCCTTTGAGTGCGGCGTTTTGGTTTATTACTTCAAACGAGTATACCAAACGTTACCATCCAGTTGTTCGATTCTTTCCTCGCTCGGTTCTTCACTCGTTTCTATTTCCTAAATTCAACAGTTCCACACTACGTAAGAATTTTCTTTTTGAACTTTAGAAAAATAAAAGCAAAATCCCCAATGTTTCGTCAAAAAAGTATCGTATGTAAGGGGAGGGGGAATAATTTAGATTTATATTTTGAGTAATGAAAAGTCGCACACATATTCATTGTTTGAAAATTTTTTTGTTTTTGTATTTTTTTCACATATTGGATTTTTAGTTCCATTTCATTTTACATTTTTTAGTATTGAATTTTGTATTGAAAAAAATTCGCTTATTTTTTGTATTTATTACACGTATTGAAAAAGAAAATTTTGCAAATTTGAAAATTGCCATTGTTCAAAAATGCTGCACCACTAAAATAATGCTTTGCGGATTTCTTAGAATGAAAAAAAACGGAAAAATATTCCTGGGATCGAGAAGTTTACGGAAGAATTTGCAGGATATATCTTTTTTTGTTGGCTGAGGCAACATTGATTCATCACGAGAAGGGGTCCCGTATGGTTTCATCTGTCATTAAATAGAACGTAGTTAAGTAATGTACTTCTTTTTTTCAACTTATTGCCAAGCGTGAAATGATTCTCTCAGATTGAACTCTCGAGCCAAACGCGACGCATAATTGAAGCTTTGGCACGAGATAGCTGTAATTGAACTTTTGAAGGTGTTTCCATGGAAATTTAAATCCTATCATGCAGTTTATTAGCTGTTCGAGAGGCATTGAGGAGAGCAAAAGTCGAAGAGGCTTTTTATCAATTTTTATCTTTTTATTAACCATTCCTTCCTCCCCGCCCCATCCACTCCCCTCTAAAATAGAGGATGACCCACAAACCCACGGTCCATATAAGCATTCGAGCACAGTGCGCAAATTTTCTCGAGGGAGTTGGGGATGACCGTCGATGCGTCGCGCCGCCTCATAAAGTAGGGAGAGAGTGACACTACAAAATGGAGAAGTCTTCAAGCTCACTCCATAAATGTTTCTTCCGATTAAGGGGGATGCCGATGTGTTTCGGTTTCATTTCGGACAAGAAGGGGCTCCGATATCAGAAGTGTTCAAGTATGATCACTACTGATCAGGCGAGCACTAGTGATCATACTTGGTGATAGCACTATCTATCACTTATATCAGAATGACTTAAAATTCCGTCCAAACTACTAATCATGAGTGATCGCTTTTAAAAATTACGTCAGTTTGCCTTACGATGTTATCACTTGGTGTTGTTTTGCAGTAACAATCATCTATCCCTGTCTAATCGCCTTTTTAATCTTCTTATGTTTAATCGTTTTCTTTTCGCATCAGTCCGCACTACTATCACCCGTAATTTGAATTACTATAAAATTACTCTTGGATTACAATCCGTTATCACTCGGAGTAATATCGACTTTTTTTGGACTATCACCCCAAATATATTAAAATTGTCAAAGTGATACTGTTGATAAAATTAATTCAGTCATCGATATAGAAACGACACAAATTTTCGAGAGATGAAGTTAGAGTACAAATTTTATAATTTTGAAAAAAGGCACCATACTTTTTCATTTGCACCCTTATGTTATGCAATTTCCAAAGATTATTTTTAAAAACAACCTCCCTTGTTCTGGATTTGTCTACCGTCCTATATGGATCCATTAGTGGCGTTGTTCTTTTTTTTTTTCAGATATACTTTAAAGCGCCTTGATTATGAGACGTGAAACGGGATTCCTTGAGATCCACTGATACCCTAACCCTTTCATTATCTTTTTAGATCTCATATACGCTCATGTTTCCAAGAGGAATTTGTTTGAAGAATTTCTTTCTTAAGAGGATCTCATTGCCATATAGCTAAGTGATCGAATGAATTTTTGCGTTGCAAAAATCAATTTAGTGTCTGTGTGCTGAAATATTGCATTGCAATTTCTCTACTTACTAAAGTGTGATTGCTCACAAACATGATGTTGAACTCGCTCGGTCAAGGTGTGTAGTCATTTCCCTATCCTTGCCTTAACTATTGCTCTGACCTATCCTTCCTTGGCTTAACTATTGCTCTGACCTATCCATCCTTGCTTTAACTATTGCTCTGACCATTCCTTCCCTTGACTATTGCTCTGACCTATCCTTTCGAGCAAATACGATCGGATGCACACAATATGACAACAGTATCTATGAGTGCCTTTTGCTATTAGAGAGAATAAGGACAGTGATGAGAAATACCGGAAGTGGTGATGGCAAAGGAAAATATGGCCAGCAAAGGGAAAGAAAGGACGGTGAGGTGAGAGGAACGCACGAAAGAGGAAGAGAAAAGAAAGACGATGAGGAACAAATGAGGGGAGAAGGGGTGGAGGAAGAGGGAGGAGGACACAAGAAGGTGAAAAGAGGTTGGGTTCGATGTGTTCAGTTCGTTTGAGTTCAAGAAGTACACACATAGCTATTGCATAACTGTTGCCGTAGTTTGCCGTAATCGTCTCGCTTTTTCCCGTCTTTTTTTTTTTGATCCGACGTCGCTAGCGTCTGCGATCTTGCTTGCTCATCCATCTTCATCACTGTCCAATTGCGCTTTTATTTGCGTCCATTTCGAGTAAACGAATATCGCCTAAGAGAGTTTTTTTTAAACTTTCTGATTTTAAAAAATTTTTGGCAATTAACTTTTTTTTTAAAACTCCAACTACCACGTCTTGTTATTTCTCATTTGAAAAAATGTCACTCATTTTTCGTTCCAGCGTTATTTTCCTTCATTCTCCACTCTATGTTCTTCCCACTCATCTTTACGAGCGGTTTCTCGCACCAAAAGCGCATTAATGGGCTCGTTACATTGCGCATTTGTGTGTGTGTTGCTGTCCGGTAATTCTAACTCAAAGAGTAAGAAAATTTCCACAATAGCCCATCTTGAACATAACCCATGGTATTCCGGGAATTTTCAAACAAAAATGGCTAAGAATCTTAAATTTCAGCATGAGCTGTCAGGTATGAAATATAACATAAGCGAAGAATAGATCAGACCAATAGTTAAGAGAAGGATATGTCAAAGTGATAGTTAAGGCACGGATAGGTCAGAGCAATAGTTAAGGCAAGGATAGGCCAGAGCAATAGTCAAGGGAAGGAATGATCAGAGCAATAGTTAAAG
>JPKZ01002485.1:100759-120049 GCA_000803305.1 Toxocara canis | reverse complement strand
TACCACCCTTCCTCCGCTACCGACCCCTTGCGTTTGCCTCATTTCTCTTCGTTGCTTGTATTACACTGCAATTGCACTTTAAATCTTTAGGCAGAGATATATAGATATGAGTGTGCATTTTACATTCTTCCGTTTATGTTTTATTATGGGTAGTTAGAACGTTTTCATATTGCATTTTATTCTCATTTCCGCCTCCCTCCTCTTCCTTCTCAATGTACAATGTTGCTGTGTGCTGAGTATTAGTTGGTCTAAATAGGCTTGGTATGTTAGTTGCCTTATATGATTAATGTGATCATTTATGGTAGTGGTCTGTCCGTAATGCGTTGTGTTGCTCCGGTGATCTACACTGCTGTTGTGTTTGTCCAAAATTGCTCACATCACTTCATTGTTGAGCAGTTTATTTTCCTTTTCGATTTTGAAACAAGAGAAGGTAACGGTGGCATTTTAACCAATTGGCTCAAGTTACAAAAACATAGGCGGTGGTTCTACATATCCTTGCTAGTTCTATACAGGAGGGGGGGGAGGGGATAGGGAGCCTTTAAGAGACATGAAGCAGTGATCAATCACTTTCGTTATCCGGATATCCCTCATCCCCTTCGTTTCCTGTCATATGAATTAGCTGCCTCGTAAGGCCACCATTACCTAATAGATGTTTTTTGCTGATCGCATAACAGGAAGTATTTTTTGCTGGGACACATTTCCATTTTACCTGTTATCGCACTGATAATAGGTAAAGGTAGAGCGCAGAGCTGCGTTCATGTTACGAAAAGCTTTCGTCTTCAAACTATACTTGTATTTCTGACCGGATTGTTCGTTGAATAGGCAAGGAGCTGATTTCCAGTTTGATGAAGATGAATGAAGCTTTCGTCTTCAAACTATACTTGTATTTCTGACCGGATTGTTCGTTGAATAGGCAAGGAGGAGCTGATTTCCAGTTTGATGAAGATGAATACGTTGTTGTTGACTATGGCTGTGGCCAACTGAAGGTGGTTGTTATTGCTGGTGACGGCTATACGCAGCTGTTGTGCTTACCAGATCTTTATACTTTAGTGGATACATGTCACTATCATAAATACAGCAACTGCTTTAAAAATGCTTAATAGCAAGTCCCGGGTTTTCCCATAGACCTATGGGTACAAGAGTTTCGCACACCAACACAAATACAAAAATTAACGAGTTAACAAATAATAGTCGGTGATTCGGCCCAATTTATAAAAACAGGATGGTTATCCGATTACGGGTCGTCGCTTTCGAGTTATATATTTTTGGCGTGAGCTCATTTGATAAGTTTATTTCCGATTGCATTTATTTATAAGCTCGATCTAATGTATATATATTTTCGATTTTGATGTTGTGCTCGCAATTGTGCGTTTGCTATGAGTCCTAATAAAACGTTCCCAACATAATTTGCCATTGGCTTTTGGCATCAGTTTTGTTAGGGAAGGATTACGGCAAATGCCCCAAATTGCATTTCAAGTTGACTTACAATTTTGTTGACTCGTAAGCACTACGTGGCGATCTACTGGTTATCTGACCTGGTAAGAGATGGGTCTCCCGAGAATTTGGAAAGTTTCTCAAACGATCTTTGCTTCCTGGGAGAATCTGATCAAACGTGAAAGGTTCTATGAGTGTTTCATAACTGTAATCTACTGCAAGTCTCGACCCCAAATGAATGGATGCTCTAGTCGGTCTTGAGCGTACGTTGGGAGTAAATTGGGAAGTGGGTACTGTATTTCAAGCGGTTGACCGGATTAAAAAAATGAATCAGACCGAGCACGTATCCTGCCGGAACTCAGTTATTCGTGGAGAATGAGAAGGGTAACTGCCCAAACTAACGGTGACCACATCAGCGGAAATCTCGACAAAAAAAACGACAACAGGGTGTTCGTGGCGAAGTCACAGGACAATAACGTTGCATATTGCGCCAAACAACAAATCCTGTTGCTCGAAAGCCCACAGCTTCCTCCTTGGAGTCCGCTGTCCCATCGCAAGCGGGGTGAAGAGGTAAACATTACGACAGCTGTTCTGCGGGTGGTAGGGAATGGCGAACAGGAAATGCACAAAAATCAGGAAAAAAAGCACAACGTCTTTCAGGCTTCCGATTAAGCTCCACGCTCAAAATAGCATTGTCACGATCCAAACTTGAGAAACAACACATAATGAGAAAAGAAAACAGCTTAGAAACATCCACGAATTTTGCATGGAAGAGCTTATATTAAAAATCAAATCAAATACGCTTAAGAACACGTTGTTTCGCAAACGCATATTCGAAAGATATTCGTATTCGGTAAACTGTAGTTGAGACCATACAACGTTCTTACCATCCATCGGTCAACGCTGATAAGAATTACTGCGTGCCGTATTCGTAGCAATCTTGTTCGTTCACTTCCTATGCATTCGTTGCCCGAAAAATTGTTTCCTTACTGTCCCCAATGCCCTCTAATCACTCTCACACTCGGCACCATTTTTCGAACTGAAAATCTCCCTCCCGCAAACTGTCAACCGAACGCTCGGCTCTTCATAATTTATGTAAGAAGGTTGCTAATTGCGAACTTCACATATAAGCCTCCGACAAAGGAGAGGAATTCGTAATCTGCTCGTGCGATTTAGATATAAAACATTGCGAAAATGGCAGCTCGTTATATCATTAAAACTCGCGCACGCGTCATTTCTGCTATAAGATATACCCGAAATAAACGCCACACATCACCAGATATGATATTTCCAACTCCCTTGCCTCTAAACTATGTCGTCGCAGTCCCGTCATACCCGTCCTTTACACACTAGTTAAAACCCACGAACAAAAAAAAACGTTCCTGCGGTCTACTTCTCTGTACAGCTCATACTGTCCAGCTGTAACGGCCCTACTGACCGTATGTCTTGGCTCATCTATCGTATCCTCTCACCTCTTAGCTTCGTCCCATCACACATAAAAAACCCTGCGGACTTCCTTCGATCTATGACCACCCTTCCCAACCTCCCTCTCCTTCTTCATTATTCCGTCCTGCACCCCCTCCGCTGCCGTTGTTCACAGTTTGCTTGGCGATAACTACGACTACTGACTTTCACCTTGTTGTGCTATGATTATGGCTGAAGCAGCCGAAACGTCAGCATAAGCCCATCATACCATCTCCCTCCGACGCATTACATGGTCTCAAATAAAACCAACCTTATACGGATATCTATCAAATCAAATAACTCAAATGAAATTAACACTAAATACAGAAAGTGCCCCTCGAGTACAACTGTAGATCCATTACTAATGTGAGCAAATGCTAATGACACTTTTCACTGCTATCCCCCCTCACCCCCTCCTGCTTCACCAAGCAGCGGTGACACAGCGACAGCTGAGTTCGAACTGCCCTTAAAAGCTTTGTAACTCATCCTCGTAGACTAATTTTAATGTCTGACTTTGAAATCCAACATGCAGGTGTAGCTAATCCGAGATTTCCCGTTCACTACCTCGATGAAAAGTGCCAGCTCACCTCCCCCCTTTCCAGCCCACCCCTCTCCCCTCCCCTTCTACATCGAAAATGAATCCAGTGACACTTTCCCTAAAGAACGACCCCTCAGCAATATTTCAATTCGCCACGAAAATACCCAAAGATCAGTTTCACCTAATCACATATCATTAAAAGAGAAGATAAGTTAAACAACTGGCTCAACGTTTACAAACGTTGTATTCATTCATCGCTGATGCCGCGAGTCGTCGAACACTGCAATTATTACTTTAATTTGTGTACACTTGAACGAAGTCATTGTAAACTTTTATAAGCAGGCCCCCCTCAGCAGCTAATTATACTACCAACCTTCCAATGAACAAACGGCAAAGTTATTAGTTTTTCAAATATCTTCTTAATTAAACCCGTTTCCCTCCCGGCACCACATCTGACTGCCAATTCACACGGTTTTTCGTGGCACTCATTCACATAAATAAAATGGGAAAAACATACAAATCCCAAAAGAACTGGCATCCGCCAAATTACAAAAATTATTCTGATTGAAAAATCTGTTCTACGAACAACGGAGTTCGTTCAAAATCGAAAGCGCTCATTTCAAGAAAAAAGTTTGCACGATAAGTTTACTTAAAGCTATTTCGAATAATAGCTCATAAACAAAAATTCGACCCTTCAAGCCTGGTATGATGTCTCTCTTTTGAGATGCCTCTCCCGACCATCCTTAACCGTTAGTCATAAAAAACAGAAAGAAAAAAAAACAATTAGATAAAAGCACTCACCGCCGGGCGGAGGCTCCCGATAGTGTTCCTTAAACCAACCGAGCATGGTCAAAAGCCCATGGAATATTTGCTGTCGGAATCGGAATCCCTCTGGTGTGACCGTGAAATACTCATGTCTCACCTTTGCCACAGGCATATACGACAAAACGAACTTGCCCGGGAAATCTTGCGATGGCGTCATCGTATATCTTCAAAAGTGAAACTGTGGCCTTATACGATAAACAGCAAATGAAAAAGTATCCCCGATCCAGCCGAACAACTCAAGGATGGTCAATCAGAATTCCATAAATACCAACCGCACATGCACCTTTTGACATCAGTATATTTCTTTGTCGAGATCCTAACAAGCTATATGCCCCGAATAATAGAGATTAACTTGCTTGAGAAGCGTCATAGTAACTTGCTTAAGTAAGCGTTCAGTTAGTTAAATAATCACTGAAACGGCATCTAGCCGCATCCAGCTGCCCTAATGAATGATTCTGCTCATCAAAACACAGTCACATGTCCCTGACCAAAACCCTAAAAACTGGGATCAAACATATTCGAACGTAAAACTGGTAGCAAAAAGAACAGAACCGCTGAACATATATGTGACCTGTGCGTACCCCGTAAAAACCTTTTCTAATTTCCGATACTATCAAAAAATCGCACGTTCTATGAGAAAAAGGTCCAGTTTCTTCCACATTTCGCAAAACTACACACCCCTCGAATACTGACCTCCTGTTCTATTCTTAATTCAATCTACTCGTGTGCCCAGATGGAAAATTTAAACCAGTTCAACTACATACGGTATGCGCGTTGGATCTCGTTTCCTCTCATCAGTCAAATGCATTTCGATATTTTCCCGTTCTTCTGCTTTCACTCCGTCAAGGAAATACTTATGCGATAAAACATCACGTGCAAATGCTGCCATCGGTTGAATGTGACGCGCTAGAATCTCGTCCAGATCTTCGAACTCCTGTAATTAATATCTGCCGGAGAGATATTTCCTAAAATTGTCTAGCAATTTTGACGCTGCCTCCAAATCTTCAAATTACATCCCAAAACGACTCTCTGCTATCGAAAAACAACGACCTTACACTACGCCTAATATGGCAATAACGTCAACGCTTGCTTCCCTTTCTAATCCGCACCATACTGATCAATAGCTGATGCTATCGCACCAAAAAGTATTCGTGCTTTTTGAGCCTCCTGCACCGTAGTGTACTACGGTGCACTGCAGTAGTTATGTTATCCCTTGCATAACATACCTATATATCTTCACTGATGTCAATACTCGATAGCAACAGGAATATAACAAAACAAAAGAAGCATCGAACTTACATCACTTCCAATAAGCAACGTTTTCCCCAAACTGAACTGGTGTTGCTTGCCTTCTTCTTTGACGTCAATATGCTGATAGATGCCCTCGGCCACCTTCCACGTCACCGTCAAATGCGATACCGACTTGGAGCTTGGCCGTATTATTGCCTCACCCTATAAAATAAAGCGTCATTATCAACGCCACAAAACTTAAAAAGACTGGAACTGTGGTCGCCTCAGAAACAACTGCGAACAGTAAGTACTAGGACACAACGTCATTTCCATAACAATGGTAGTTATAAAAGCAAATGCAAAAGACTGCTTTAGAGCAAACCCAATATGCAGCTGCAGTTAAGAAGGAATACAAAAACCTTCGGAAAAAAACAGTAAAACAAAAAGGAAGGAGGAAAACACAAATGTACAAAAATGCATATTCGAGCTACGGTACCCCGAACAAATCGACACCTCCCGCAAAAATTGCTTAGAGACCTAGCAAACTTCGCAAATTTTAAAGGGATATTTCCACCTAACCATATATTTATTTCGTCATACTTGTTCATTTTTTAAAGTTACATTTTAAACCAGATCAACATCGCTTCATAGCCTAACAAAACTGGTCCCGTAGCGTGCCCAAACTCTGGATATAAAAATTCTCCTATTCCTTTTTTCTCTTAATAAAGACGGTACGATTTCACCATGATGAATAACAAATGATGACTGCTGCGCAATACCAAAGTACGAGTAGATTCAGTATGCTAAAAATCCAAATCCAGTCTTATTCAGTCGGTAGCCACTTTTGTGGCTCGTCATACTGTTGTAAAGACAATTCTTGCTTATCAACTCAATCAAAAAAAAATTCAATTCCAATCAGAAACGAACGGCAGCAGCTGAAGCAATGTTTTCAGAAAGCACTAGCACATCATCACAAAGAAATTCCAAAATAGTACATTTAAAAAGAAATTCCAAAATAGTACATTTAACTGCCCGAAGTGTTGGGAAATCCAGCACCATATACTCAGAAGTTTTATTGCAGCACAAAAAACTGTTGCATTACCTCGCTGGTCAACAAATATCCGGGCTCTCTGTTTTTTACCCTTTCTTCGGCAGTCACTAACTGTAAAACGCATCTATGCGGAATGTCTGCGCAAACTTCTACCTGGACTATTTCTACAGACATAACGTTTCCTTGTATGAATTGAGAACTCGCATAGTCAAAGGATGCAAAAAAAAAAAAAGAAAAAGAAATAAGAACACGCAACCTGTTCGAATTTTTGCAGCATTCTTTCGGCATCCCTGTAGGTGACGTTATGAAATGATGGATGAGAGATAACCCGCTTTACGAAATTCGTTTGAACCTTTTTCTGCTCTTTTACTTTCCGTTCGCTCTCATCGTCCGCCTTAAAGTTACAACAAAATTATACCTTAAAATTACAACAGATTTATAAAAGTTATATTCGCTCGAACGTCCGGTCTGTACAGTGGCAAAAAATTTCATTCTCTCCTGACTGTACAAGTCTTACCAGGTTGTCTAAAGACTTGCAAACGTTGAATTTGAACCCATATGAAGAAACTTCTAAATATGAATCGCAAAACTTCTTCCAAAAGAATAAAGTCCTCGCTTTCAACTTTTTAATCCCATTATAGGAATGAAGTGTGTGAACTAGAAAAGATATTGGTCCGCCATAGCAATTATGAGATATGCTGTTTCAGGTTATCCCTTCGCAATGATAATCACAAATAAAGCGATTTTTTGGGCAAAATATTTCGCGACAAAAAAAGGAATTGGCTGCCGTTGAACGAATATGCGCCCAATTCATTCATGGACTGCATTAAGCGCTTCACCGGCGCTACTGTGGCAATCAAGAAAATAATCGAGAAATCGAGAAAGCATTACAATGAAAACAAAGATCCACTATCTGCTTTCATGATTGCAATATAGTAAGACCTTTTTCTGTTAAGCCATAAACACAATAATATGCATACCATAGACCTTTCTTTGTCGAAATAATCGTCCAATTTGTTGCTCTGAGGATTCAAACCTCTCAGATCGGAAGTGCGGCACGAACAAGTTGCTGAGAACCTCTCCGGATCCAAATCCAGAATGCGGCAATAAACAGGCTGATTTCGCTGAAAATTTCGTTTCCTCAAAACCGTGAGCTGTACTCCTTAACTGTTCTTCCCGAAATGAAGTATTTCAGCAACGAATTCCATGAGTGATCCAAAACGATGAACAGAACGACGATAGTATAAAATCGCGTTATCCTCTACAATATAAATTAGGAAGCGCGTGAATCACCAAATGTCAAAATGCCGCTTGTAACTTGCTCAGCTCAAATAAGCTAAGGAGCTCGTCTTCTAGTAATAGTGGGAACTACACAGCACTGTAGTACCAGGTCTTGTTTGACGATGTTTACTGTTCATCTCCAGAATTTCGTATAATCAATAATAACACTTTAGACCTTTCTGATTCAAAAGGTATTATTAACCTCTGCTTCAGATGCCTTTGAATTTCTGTGTGGGCGCAAAATCTGCATTAACTTTAACTACACGCCTATGACTGCTACCTTCCACACAACTTATCGAGTCTGCAGTTTCACGATAAACGAAGTGCGGCGCCATGTGGAACTCCACTACTCACAAAATACAAGTTGCTTTTCTTGAACGGGAAAAAAAGTAAATCCACCTACGCTTGTATTAAACTCACATGCTCCATTTTTAAAGAAAGCGGGGAAAATCCAAGAAAAATTTTCAGTTATTAAGGTAAGAAACAGGCTGCATCATTCACCATATATATATATGTATATGTATATATATATGTATATATATATACATATATACATATATATATATATATATATATATAACATAACGCACCTGCATCCTCTCCGATGGATCAACGAACGAGTCGGGTCGATCAGATATGTACTTGTTAGGCACGAATCCCGTTATTCCATTGTCGAAACGTACTTTCACTCCCACCGGTTGACCTGGGCATGAGTCTATATGCTGCCATACCTGAAAAGAAAAACATGTAGGGTATACAAGATGAGGAACCACGAGAAAGTTTTCAAGGCCGCACTCAGTTTTTTGACGATCATTAGCAATAAGGAAGAAACTGGCTCAGCTTGGTGTTTCCATTCGTTTTCAGCAAGAAACGCCCATTACAACAAATAATATCATTCACCTGCAAACTCTCTACATTGAGTTCTGTAAAGAACCGATTCTAAGCTTCAGAAGTCTTGAGTATTAGTAAGTACATAAAGCTTTCGCATTCACCACTACACCCTAACAAAACTGCTCTCCACGTTAAGCAACTACTCACGCAAATGAAGAAAACCTCGACTAGTGATCACTTTTGCCTGCCACTGATAACCAAATTAGTTAACGAAACAGTTCTTGCGCACCGCAGCAGACGTGAAACAGATTTCAAGTGACGCATAAAAACTATTCAGGCTTCGAAGACCTGTCCATGAGCAACTGCCATGTTTACAGTATAACACAAATAGGCTTCAACATGAAATCTGATAAGCCCTTAAGCTAGGTCCAACACTGCACATTAATTGCATGGCGCACCTCGCTGGCATTGCTCAACTGCAAAATAGTTATACGACTGACCTCGTTGGTATTACTGAAGTCAGGTTTGTAGCAGTACTGACATTTCCACTGCCCGGTCCTCTCGTCTCGAATTGGAAGAATCCGTTCGCGCTCGTCCGGATCTCTCGGCTTTCGGTAAACAGTATGCAGTACACGCCCCAACATCAGCTTACCTTGAAACAACAAACGCAGTGAAAATGAACAAGCTACGGTTTTAACAGATTTTGTTACATCCAGATTTTGCTAGACAGTCTTTTCAGGCCACAGTATGTTCCTCTCTTCTGAGCTTAGGCATCTAAATGAAAAAGCAAAACAGTGCTTACCCCACACAGCCACACAAGGCGCACAGTAACCCTATTACCGTCTTAGGAAACGTTCATCCTGAAGCATGCTCAACGGGAGCGTGGAGGAAACGACATCGATGTCCTATAGTGCTCTAACAGCAACAAACGATATTACTTTAACTAAACAGTTGCTGCAAAACAAAATGTCGGGAGTTATTCATTTTCTCTGAACACATATGCCAACATTAAATAAAGCTTCACAACCAGCCTACCAATTGATGCGGGCGTCTCTTTAGTAAGCATTGTGAAAATGCGTTCACGAGTTGGACTTTCATAAGGAATCCGCAAATCCTTATAGCGGTGGTTGAGTTCAGCACGGATATCGTAAAGCGTTATACTCTTGTTGCCGAAACCTTGTCGGGCGAGTTCGTCAGCAAATGCATCAAGATCCAGATCCTACAACGTTAGTCAGCAAATTTACTAACAGTGCCTTCTCCCATCGGCTAAACTGACCATGGCAGACCAAAGTGCACGGAAGGTAAATAACATGCACTTTTGTTCTCACTTCTCACATTGAATCCGGAAATTCTACTATCGCTCGCTTGAGACGACTTCCAAGATAACTGCAACAACAATTCGAATTAAAGTTGGTGCTGTGTTCCCTGATCACCACTGCTGTGTTGGCCGAGTCGTGAGGAGAGACGAAGTTGACAAAAGACGTTAGAGAACGATTAACAACAAACAAGAACACCACAACTAAACAATATAATAAGCACCAAAGAACCATTCCTTCTACAGCTGGTGGTGCGTGATCTGATTGGCTGGGGGATATACAATTTAACGAACTGAGGAAGGGAAGGGCTAAAGAAGCAGAGCTAAGCTACTCCCCCTGGGGGTGAAACAACCGCGCAATACAGAATAGCTAAGAACAATGACGAAGTACGTGCGTATCTAACAACTGGGATCAAAAATAATCGACCAACTGAAAGTACGTCAATTAAAAACGGGAATGGTTTGCACGCTGACGTGCCATTGCTGCATAGAGCTGATAACTCGTTTCGTTATTTCCAGTAATCAGAAAGACGTGAAACTCCCCCCTAAGTTCCAGTCGCACATAATGCAGCGCAATGATGAAGAACGCCTTATACCTTTAACTTATCGGGATTCTGAAGAATCTCCTCAAGCGCGCTCGTCGGATCAGCGGTATCGTCTATTTCAAGTGCATCGACAGCCATCTTCCTAGCCCATTCATATGTCTCCGGGTGCACTCGCGAACCATCAAGCACCTTCAAAGGCAACTGATAATTGCGTAAACACGGTTTTCCCTCACAGATTTCCTCCTCCTCCCCGCCCCTACAGTGCCCAAGGTTCGTTTCGCATCTACCATGGCTCAAATCAGACGACTGTTGCGACAAAGGCATCTGACCACGAACAAGTCTGTTCCCCAGAGACAGTTCGACCCACCCTTCGGAAAAAAACGCATCACTTTTAGTAAACGTCAATGACCGGCCCTCTCTCTAATCATTTCCGTAGCAGTCCAGCAAATCTATAAAAACTTCGAGTGTCAAAATGTTCACTCGACTAATTTTTAAATGATTCATTTCTTTCTGGGTCTCCAACTCATAAACGACGTGAAATTTTCGTCTGTTCACAGAAAAAACTGCTACTTATAAGTTTCTTGTGATTTGAAAATAAATAAAAGCCATTAATTTTTTAGAGTTTGTAGTTTGTGAAAAACTCGTTTCATGAAGTGCAGGCGTGGCTGAAAATAGTTCCCATCCTTCGTTTTCGTGACGGCAGCCCGGAATGAAATTTGCGCTTGAAGCATTCCACTGCACAGATAGAAAAAGACCAGAGCTAAATTCGATTATTAAATTCAAAGACTCACTTCAACGTAAGCATCTGTCCGTTCGGAGACTTTCGCCGTATCCAACTTGATGAAACCCGCACAATTCATGAACACCTGGAAATAAGCTGCTTTGACTAGATTAGCAAATCCATCCGTGACTAAGACTACCAAGTAAAAAAGCCCCCAGGGATGGAACAGGCAATTATAACGATAAAGAAGGGAATATGAGGACACGGACATAACATCTTTTTTAAAAGGTTGAAGAGTGCACCTCTGAACCTTATTAATGAAGGAAGAAGTTTAAAAATTAACAAAAAATTTTAAAAAATTTGTCCGCGGAAGACCCGAAACGACAGGGGACTGCCCTCCAAACGGCAGCAACTGTGGTCACATAATGCCTTCCCTCCCTTCCCTCCCCCTCTCTGCCACTAGAGAAACAGCCAAGTAAACGCATCCATCCTAAATCAATTGTGCTTAGAGAAATTAACGTCGTTTAAGTCTCACAGCTTTCTCCTTCCTTAACTGACAAACATATGAATTGAAAAATACTGAAAACAACCTCTTCTCAAACGTTCTCAGTGAAGGCTTTTCCAAACGCAATCTCTGCTCCCTCCCAAATGATGCTTTCTCAATTATGCTGCGACAGCACAACTTCCACCGATGGCAATGAAAGGAGAGAGAGGGGGGGGGGGGGAGGGTGGAAGAACAAAAAAGTGGAGGCACTGAAAAGCAAGCAGTCTTGCCGGAGAGTAGCGCCTTACGACCATCGAATTTTCTACTCCATGAACGATCTCAAAATCCCGACATCAAATAATTGCTCACCTTCGGTCCCATGCGACAGAGAGTGACCAGTTTAGTGCGACTCTCGAGTAAATTGTCATTTTGCTTCAACACTTTCAGCAAATTAGCTGCCTTTCGGGGCCCAAGGCCACACACAAACTGCAGCATGTTGGCTGTATAGGGGTATTCTAGACATCTGTGCACATCCACTCCCACTTCGTTCACACGGTTTATAAACTCTAGTGACAACGCAAACATCAGGTCATCCTGTAATTAGAAACATTTCACTATTTGGTTTATAACCAGCTCATGTTCAAAATATGCGTTTTGAAACTCACGGTTTCTTCCATGTGACTCAGAATGTTGCAGACGCTACGAGATCGGAACTTACAAAACAGAAAGAAAATCAGATACTTTTACGAATCGAACCACACTGTAACTCCATGGAAACAGCTTTCACTTCACCTGTTCCAGTTTCTTTGGCACAAATTAATTCTCATTTCTCAATCTCCGGCTTCCAATGATATTAGACTACCTTTTGACTTTCTAATGCAAAAACGAGCAACGAGATGAACGACGAACAAACAATAAGAAAAACATGATTATTATAATGGCAACCTTGCTGATTTCCGTTTGAAGTGGATGGTAGGATATGCAGAGCACGTCTTGTTCAATATCGCACATATGACAATACTCGACCAAAGGATCGAGCAGAAGCCTTCCCAATGACACCGCCTGTTTCAACAACGGTGGGTAGTCAGGAAACTCGATCTGAAATTATGCGCAGAATTCAGATACTAGCGCTAAATAATTACTGATGGATAAATATACTCCCTTTAATGTTGAAAACACGGCGTTCTCCTCCCTTCTCCCTAGGAATTCTGAACGTGCAAGATACGATACGGCATTCGTTAGAAAGCCGAAATCTGAAAGCTTGAATAATTATTCAATATATCTGGCCAATAACCCTTCTTGTTTGTCCCCTCCCCTTCTCTCAATTTGTAAAGTGAGGGCGGGGAAGGAAGGAATACATGGAGACGCAACAGAGTGCGCGACTTGCATAAGTAACCAGCTGTTTTCGAAGAGAAATGAAAACTACAATATAATTCCGCAAAACTACCATAAAACTTTTCCTTTTAAGTTCAGTGCATGGCCTTAATTGATGTAATTAGGTCATTTCGTACTGCATATAAATTTAAAATGCAGTCATGCACACCGTGTATTAGGTCACTACATGGCGATACATGCCGCGTTTCAGGCTACCACGCAGCACGGTGCAGCTAGGCGCTTCCTGCGTCCCATATCATTTCTTACCGCGGGGTTCTTTCGCTTCCCAAATTTCTTTGGCATAATCCCTCGAGGGCAGGCTGTATGATCGGGCTCGCCCTGAAACGCCCAAATATGCCTTTAACGTTTATCGTCTCTATGCAATCAGCGATTTCCAACTTACGACCTTCTAGATGCAGCGCACAAAGTTCGATTTTTTTTGGAGAGGGAACGAAAACAAGAGCACGGGATGTGGCCTACTTATGATCATCACAACTGTTCCATTGTTTCACATCCAAAAAATCTATTTATTTATTCTCGCAGCCTTTTTCGTTAAGAAAACCTCGAAAAATATCACATAAACGAACACAAGTAATAGAGCTATAAAGAATGTACGAACCATAGCTTGTTTGCTATGCATGTAGACTTTAGCAGCCTCATTGTCCACAATCTCAACTGGAATCATCGCAGAACCGTTACTTTCAGCGAAATGCCTTAACATTACTTCGATATCGCGCTTCAAGTAATATGCATCTAGATTTTCGCCACAAATTGCCAACACGTGTGGACGGCGCTTCTCGATGAATCTGCTCAGATATTCTAGATCTTGTCGCTGAAATAATACCTCTTAAACACGCTCATTAAAAAGTGAAGAACTCGATACCGACAATTACTCGTTTTCCGTTCCCTCCCCTATCCTTCCTCATCCGAATGTTACGAAGATGATTTAGCATTAACCTGAATATTAAAGCACATGAGAAGTAGACGGCAGAGAGAGAACAGAAATGTAGCAAAATGTTGGGGAGCCGAGGAGAGTGGATGCTCGCCGAGTTCATATTTCCAGAAAAATGGGAGAAATATCGCCCTCCCAGCCTACTCGTGGCAAAAGAAGAGGTAAAAGATCAGTGGTAAAAGAACCAAATCCAACTTTGAGATCAGCTTCGCCAGCCTTCATCGAATTGCCGTTTTTCATGATATGCGCAAGACGAAGATGATCGGTCACTTGACCCTCATGGTCGATCAACGCACAGAACGATGCCTGATCCCTAAAGAAACCGCAGTTACGTTTGTCTACTAAAATTATTCCAAACTATGTCCTCCCATTTCCCAAGTGGACACTCCATCCACTCAGCCATGTCAACCTCCAGACACCCCCGTAGTCACAGTCTGTTTAGGCTATCATATAAACGCAGCACTTCCTGACCCTTCCCTGTATGGACTTTATAACAGAAATCTTGAAACCTTATTAAGTTAGCTCACTAGGCAAACGACCGAAAGATAATTAATCAGCCATTTAATTACTCCCGTGTCAAACCCAACGCAACACCTTCTTCTTGATTAAACGGATAGACAAAAGCCTCTTTTAGCAAAACTTTAAACAAACACAAGAACTGGCTGCTAGAGAATTAACGTCGAAACGGTCTTCAAAAGAGTACTCCTTAATGAGGATGAGATTCAGTAAAACTTTCTAATGACGACGACCCGCTCCCTGAAATTTTATCTGCGAGCATAGCAGTGTTCAATGATATGACCAACAGTGCTGCGCAACTGACCCACTGCATATCCGTGACATCATTTGTCCCGCAATATTTGCTGCCCTTAGTGCTCCGATAATCGCAGATTTTCCGATATAAAATAAGATCGCATATGACGACTAACTGCCTGTTATCAACTGAAAGTAACTAACACTTTAGCTACTGGATAACAACTACAACTCACCATCTAAACAAATAATGATTATACAGTTAAAACATAACGCGAATATACCTTTCCTCCGGGTAACAAAGGCTCAGTATCCTCGTTCCAGATGCGAAATCATCATCACGATAATCGTCGTCATCTTCTTGATCAACATGATACGTTGCTGTCTTTATTCGCTCATACAAATTCTGCGTGCACTGCTGCAAATTTATTAAACCTCAGCAAGTCGGTCAGAAATCGATAACAACAATGCTGCCGATTTGCCTGCGAGATTTACTATGACTTACAAGATTGGTTACCATCAGCCGCTTGCATGAAAATGTCTTATTTCTGTGAGAAACGACCAGTAGTCGGCGGCGGCTGTATTTTACAGGCGAATTCGCAAAATAGCTGCAAAATATGCTCTACAACAATTCAACTTATTAGATCAACCGGTTCCAAAACTACTGCAAAAAGCGTTCATATTCTCTAAACAGGGCGCTCGTACAAATCTTCAGCACAAAATCACTTTCCTGCTATCGGAGTGGCGTATAATGTAGCGCTGCAGGATGTAAACTAAACCGCAATCTTTCTAGAAGCTTTCAAATGTCCATATTTCCCTGGATCGATCTGAATCGGGTACGAAGTGTCTCATCCTAAACTGAATATTAAAAATATCAAATTCCGTTACTTCAGCCAGTTTCAGCAGCTTCCGCGTTATAACTAGTGCATGGACATGATGCTCCCATAATGCGATTTGCAAAAGTAAATTTGCCAGTGCACATAACAACATGGGTGATAAACTTAAGCCGATAACCTGACTATTCTAACCACCACTAACGAGCATCATCTACGATTACGGTTACCAGGTGAGAAGCTAAGAATAGTCCAGAGTCCTATCGCATCAAAACAACAGAAAATGTAAAGTAGTATATTTCACCCACCTTAATGACATAGTCACGAGCCTCTTGCATTAACCTTTCGTGAACCTCACGTTCAAAAACCGGAACGAGGAATTCATTAATGCAAACGGTAACTGCTTCTTCGCGTACCTTGTTCCACATCTCCACCACATTCGAAAATTCATCCCTAAATTCAATTGATTCAGCTAATATGGTGGAAGCTCACCGAAACGTTCAAGCCTTTGTTTCCAACATTAGCCATAATGTATTCTCACCATCTAACAGACCTCTTTCGTTCTGCAACAGCCGGAAGATGAAACATCTCTTCTGCTATTAAAAGAAAAGCAACCAAAGTCGGCGGCTGAGCTAGCCCCCAACGATGCAGAATGCTACATTAGTGACCACCATATTCACTTTCATCTGATGTCGTCTATGCAACAGCAAAGATTGCCGAATCAGCTCTTTTGCAGGTATCCCGGGTCTTCGTAATAAATCACACAAAAACAAGGTAATCGCAACGTGAATCATCGAACTCAAAACTTATCACGACAGCGAGAATAGCAGGGAGGGGAGAAAAGAAAGCGTGTGAGGCGACTAGCATTGGTTTCCTTCGGCAGCTTAATTTCGCTTCATAAAGCTGGTCATTATTAACAGACCTAATATAAAACATCAATCCTTTCAGTCGCTAAATTCACTTAAGATATTACGGGAAGGGAAAAAGGAGAGGGGGGAGGAAGGGAGGGGGGGAGGGGTGGAAAGAAGCAGTACTGCAGCCTTTGAGATAAATACTCCATCCTCTACGATGTGCGCCCCCTCTGTGAGCTAACTGCTCTGGAATAAATCTAATATCACGCTGCAGCTCGAAGGGTTCGGTACTTTTGATCGCATCAATAACCAGCTCATAAATCAGCAGAGAAAAAGGAGAAAATTCGAATAAATTTCATTAAGCTAACTTGTGGTAAGGCTGCATTTCGAGAAAATCGCTTACGAACGTACGCTTCAGGCGAATATCGTCCTCAGTATCACAGTGCAATCGAACGTTCAACAAACCCGCATTCTTCGCCTGCAATCGACATTACTCGTCGTTTAACCAATTCCGTAATTCATGCAAGCCCATTTTTGGCAACTCCACATTAATTTGGTTGACGCAAATTTGCATGACAGGCGCAACAAACCTACCCTTTCTGTCGCCACAAGTTGTTCGCCCGAACAACTCAAAATATTGTCAACATGTCGTCCCTTATTCTATTTTCAGTGGAATCAACAGCGTACTACCACAGTTCATTCATATCGTACATTTGTGCCCCATTCGCTACTAGTGAATGCAGTGAAGAAGGGATAACTCCTCAGAACTTGGCTAAATGAATGGAGTAAGACTTCCCGGCCACTTCAGCCTCTCCCTCCTCCTCCCCCCCGCCTCCCCTCCCTGTCTTTTAAGCCTAAAACACGATTACGGAATTTAACGAAAACAAACTTGCGCCCATTCATGTCATGAATTCCGCAATTTTTTTTGTCATTTTCTTCTGCCATCCTCGCTTCAAAATTTCAATGCAACAGCTACAAGAAATCTAAACATGAGAGCACTGTGTACGCCTAAAAAAGTAGATTCAACTGAGAACTTACCTGTATGTACCAAAGATATTCATCGTGATGTAGCTCTTTCACTGGCTTGTCTTTTATGTACCTCAAATAAAATAGATCAGACGACAAAAAAGGGGGACTTATTCAAAACCTGAAAATAATAAAGCTTCCGACCATGCAACAGGTCGCTTTCGAAAAATTCACGGAAATGTTTAAAGCACATCTAAAACTTTCCCATTTTTTTACCGGAAGGGGACAAGTAATACGATTCGGGTGCCATTCCGTCAATGATGTTAGCTGTTAGCATATAAACAATGTTTGGCATAATGATTTCTTTAAGAGAGGAGGGCGAATAGGGAGCGGGGGTTGGCTCTCTTCGATTCTGTCTACACAATATAGTAGAAGGTAAGCAGAACGAAAGAAAGGTAAGAAAGAAACCTTCTGCGGAACAATTTGTGGTTCTCGT
This sequence comes from Toxocara canis, assembly GCA_000803305.1. Lineage (NCBI taxonomy): Eukaryota > Metazoa > Nematoda > Chromadorea > Rhabditida > Toxocaridae > Toxocara > Toxocara canis. Next base: position 102,108 of record JPKZ01002485.1, on the reverse strand, counting down.
CGATTTCCTCTCGGCCTTTTTTGGTAGGATGGACGCTGATTCGAAGTCTGAGACGATACCGCATACGAATCATCTCCCGTACTTTTGGCTCACGACTCAGTTGCTTCGCGACAACATGCACTGCACCAGCTAACACTGACTCCGGCGTTGGGAAACTCCTGCAACGAAAAATTGCCCAAAAACCGTGGCGAGATATAACTATGTCACAGGCGAACAGCATAAAATACCCGCGACCAAGTTCCAAATAACGAATTTCCCGAGGGAAGAGAGAAAGAAAGAGGCAGATTTCGCGCAGTAGTTGGAAAGAACTGAGTTGGATGTTTAAAAAAAAAACTGAAAAAAGGTGTTTTCGGCCACGATAGGGGAAAGGAAAGACAAGAGAAGTGAACGGCGATTAGCGAAAAATGTCCATGTATAGTGCATACTTCGACCATTTAATACCTGGCATGTTATTTGCAGCAACACTTATAAAATATAAGTAGCCTTATTCCACTGAACACAGTTTTCCCTCCTAAACTGAATCTCCTCCCCCCTAAGATGACCAGGAGAACTGAAGCCCTTAGGGCGCCTGACCAAGGAAATACAGCGTACATTTCCATACAGTTCGGCATCGATTTAGCAGTCGGCCGTACTAATTCAAAGCAAGAATCCTACAATGACGTTCAGCTCAGCTGCAATTGCCACCAGCTGCACTTAACACAGATCCCTAGATCACCTTGAGAAAAATGTTATAACTAGGAAGCTATTCAACAGTCACCCAAAAATACATCCATGTCGGATTTTAATCCCAGCCCTCTCTCTCCACCCTTCCACCCACTCCCTCCTCTTCAGCCCTTCTAGCCCTCCCTTACCTTTGTGACTCTTGTTAAGCCCATAAACTTACTGGCAAACATATTGCTCCGCAGCCTTGAGGGGCTCCTCATCATCCTGAATCACATCATGCCGTTTCCATTCCAGATTTTCGGCGAATTGTTGTGGTGTCAAACCAAAACGCGCAGCCATAGCGTCAATACCGTTTTGGATACATAGCTGCAGTAGGTGATACTCTCAAATTTCAATATAACACAAAAAATTAATATTCTAGAGCACAACTAAACGAGAAATTGAAAACAGCTATATTCATTACCTGGTTAACCACAGCTTTCACCCATATGTCTGTCACGTAAGCAAGAGTTCGTACTTCTGACGACTATTTACGCTTCAGAACCGACAGCCAAACAGGCGTAGTTTACTTAAAATCCTAAAACGGAAACACACCGGGAAAATGATTCGCCTTAGACAACGCCTAATGAGAAGCTCCATTCAGATTTCATTTATATGTATCTTTCAAGGAAGGGGGCTACGACGGA
>JPKZ01002485.1:88424-100418 GCA_000803305.1 Toxocara canis | reverse complement strand
GGGGAAGTTTCTTTACCAAGTTTAGATGGATGTTCTATTCGAGCGAAAGACTATTCTGCGTAATACGATGGAAACAGTGAAAGTCTAATGAAGATGATGCTGATCAGTGATTCCCATAAGAACTAAACTGGAGGCTTAGTGTTGTGGAACACGACCGCAGGCCGACTCATTTCATGATTTCCGCGGTGATGTGTTTTTGTTCATCTCATTACACTGCTGTAATTCTTCGCTTCTTGTGTTGGCCATGTCTCCGATGCGAATGTCCATTACGTTCGTTGCGGAGAATAAGCTGGTGGTTTAGCGTGCACGCCGTCCTTCTACAGTGCTTGTTCAGTTCTACAGTTCTACGACGGTTCTTCTGCATTTCCACAGCGTCTTGGATAAAGTGTTTCTTCTACGTTTCCACTACGACATTACAACACTTAGCACTATGACTTCGATGTCAGAAGATGGAACCGACTCAAAGCAGTGAAGATTCTGAGCGGTCAAATTCTTTACTTACAGCTAGAATCCTCTGAAAACCGAAGCTGATTCCCAGAAAGCGCACGTGACCGCAAAGAAACTCTTTGCAATTCGAAGGGGAAAAGTCACGGCGTCGTAATCTCGTTTACAGTTTCAATGAACTATTTTGGTTCATTTGCCACATAAACGCGTCGTTACAGTTTTTGTCGCTTTTCTCAAAATTTCTCATCTTTTCCTCCCCTCCTCTTTTTAGATTAGCAGGACCAACGAGCCACAATCAGTACTTCGAAGAAAGTGATGAAAACATCTGACTCACCATGTACTTGTCAGTGCGCGTCGCAGCCCTAAACCTGGTCTCTCCGACCTCCCGCTCGGGATCGTCTTCGTGCATGTTCTGTGTAGTCTCCCAATCGATCATCTTAGGTACCTCAGGTCCATAGTACAGTTGGAATTTAGCCGATACATCCATCAGACCCTCCACAGTCTGCACACCATGCACTCTGCAATACGGTATGAAAGCATACGTGAAGTGATTTGTGCATCTGGGATACTCCCACCCGAACATGCGCAGAGCATCCAACAAATAAAACCGCCTTTGAGCTCAACGAACGTAAGAGCTTAAAACAGCGGTTTGCACCGTCTTAACCAAGAAAAATGTGCTCGGAAGTAAAGGAGAAGACATCCGCCTCCCTTCTTGCTTCACACTAGTCAGATCGCGCACAGCCTATACATAGAGTGATCGCTGAATAAAGATTGTAACGTGAGCAAAGAGAGGGAGAGATGAGAGCACAGCAGACTAATATACCACTTTACCCCGTTTCTTGTACCCTTATTCGTCCGAACATTCGATGGTAGCTTGCTGTAAAAATTGCCTTCTTGTTTCGCACGCTCATGCACGTTCTTTTTTTCCCGTAAAAATATATTGAAACAACAACATGCGTAAGTATGCTGAAAATGCGTTCAACGTTCATCGTTCTTCGTTTCTCCTACTTTCGCACACTAATTTTTCCGACGTTTCGCATCTTACTTACGAAATTTGGCTGCGTGGTGCTATCCTGGGTCAGCTGACTGGACTAGGATGAAATGCTTACAGCTATGCAAAAGCAGCATTAATAAGCGAAACGGACACGTGCAGCATGGTTCTGTATTGGCACGTGAGCATTTATTATATTTCATGCCACCCTCTGTTCATCTTTCAAGCACCTCTACCATGACTACGTTTAAACAAGAGAATGAGCCGACCAACAGTCGAATTCAAATTGAATGCGACGAAAACCTAGAATATCTGATAAGGAAAATCATGACCACATGTATCACCCAAAATCGAGCTGCACTGAGCACAGAATTCATTCCCTTCCGCTATCCCATTAGTTCAAGTATCCGGGTTGCTGACAGCTGTGTTCAGAGCTTAGTTGTAGATAGAAGTTTCTAGCCCTTATGACTACAGGTGCAAAAAACGCAAATTTTCAGTCCTTATAACCATAGGTCCAAACACCTCATTTTGAGCTAAAATCGCGAACCTCTCAGAGAAAACAAAAAAAAACGGAAAAAAAAGCAAAACAGAAAAAGTGGAAAAAAGGAAAAAACCAAAAAAGATTAAAAACGAGATTGTAAATGCGCATTATTGAAGATGGGGGCTGTGGAAAAAAAAAGCTAAGATGTCTTACGCTTATTACCGCACGGAAAAGTCGTAACGATTCGAAAGGAAACTAGTAAAATCGAACAGAAGACAACTTGGCGTTCGTGATATTTCGGCCCACCGGACGGGAGGATGAAGGAGCAACACAGTGGACGGAAACTGTATGAGACGGACATAAAAATTCAGGGCTTCACGGGACTAGAAAAGAAAAACAAAAGGAAGAAAGAAAAAAAACCAACTCGTTCATATCTTGCTCGGTAACCACCCTCAGTCCAGAAGCAACATCGTTTTCCATTTGATAGTTCAGCATTCGTTTCATTAACTCCAGTAAGCGTTTCTTACGCTGCTGCAGATGGCACCACTGAAATGCACAAGCTCCTCACAGGCGCGAAAGTGATCAGACGTACGATGGAGTGATTTCTTCACAATCCTGTAGAACTTGCAAGAAAGTGGCCTGACATTAAGTGGGCTCTCGATTGTTCGAATGCTGAGAAAACCAGTGCAGGAGCGCAGAAACGAAGCCGCAGATTTTTTCCTTTCAGAAGAATGGTTTCCCAACGGAAACGCAGTTGGTGCAAACGGAAAAGAAAATCGCTGCAAAGCCCTAATCTTCGAAGATTGCACTCTGTAAGCGAATGCTGACAGCAAAAATAAGCACTCACTTTTTCGTCCCAGTGGTAAACTTTCCACAGATCGTTTATAACGAGACATGATTCGACATACTCTTTACGGTAGAACGCAATGAATGGTACCTAAACAATTTTAGGTTATAGTCCCAACAAACAAATATTTATTATCAGTCCAATCAGAAAAAAGAAGCGCCTTTCGAAAGGCAACAACCATAAATTCAAACGCATCGATACAAAGTTATCAAAAACTTCTTACAGAGGTCCCGTGCACTGAAACGCTACGCCGCAAGCTGATATATTTTTTGGGTCGTGACCTAGCTATGAGGCCATATTTGGCCCATTTCCCCTACGGATATCTCTTCCGAAAACACTCTTCATAGACCATGCGAAGAACTGTTCAGATCTGTAAATAGCAGTCCCCACGCAAGCTTAACGATATGACCATGCATTATGTTCACACTAAAGCCGATTAGGAAGGCAGAAGTCATAGGAACGCCTTTGGGCACATGTAGTTTGATTTCAACGACGCGCGCAACAATCAGCATGCTCAACAGTAGAATCGCGCAATACAACTACTACAGATTATCCAACTTGAAGTGTGCTCTCATATTTCGAAGCCATACGAATCGCCACCTACGTCATTCGGAGAAATACCACAACAGAACATTGAACTGTTTACCTCGAATAGTTGATTGCGTATAAAATTAAGTGCTTCTTTGATTTTTTCCGGTGCTTCTTTCGCTATTCTACGGCGTTCATCGTCACCGTGATCTGCTCTTGCCAATAATGTCAAGCAACATTCTTCCTATAAAATTTTGATAAGTATTCAATGTGCACCATCGCTTAGGCGTGTCAGGAGCTTAACTATCGATTCCACTCATTGTATCACTATAATGACACTTCAGAATGGTCAAATGTCTCGCGAAGATGTTGTTGGACAATTCCCAAAAAAACTCACGTTCAATAATATCAAGGGGAAACTCATTTACAGACAGCCCAAACACTTGCCCGCAAACTAGTCCCGAGATGATATAAGCCGTTAGTTTTTACGGCAACAACCATAAATTCGTTGATACATGCACAGGACGCTGCTGTTGGGAAAGGGCGCACATAATTCGAAGCAATATCCGAAATGCGCCAAATCATAAAATTCAGAGATAAGCAGCAGAACAGGGAGACCAAACCCTTGAACCAGCCCGAATTTGAAAAAAAAAAGCTAGTTTGTCCCAAATTATGAGTAAAGGAAAAGTGGTAAATTTAAAGGCTCCTAAACGATTGCGATCCAAGAAAACGCACCTGTATAGAAAGAGTAGCGTTGTCAAATGCGTACTGGTATATCCATTTTGATTCGAGTTCAAGCTCGTGTTCATCTGCCTCTGTCACCGGCACTCTTCGCAACTAAATATGCCATCTCATTCACAATGAGCTAAACGATCCGCCTACATAAATCGAGCAATGGACATATGGTCCCCGTATTAATAGATATCTATAGCTCATGTCTTAAAGACTGTTTAGAAGACTGCACTCGAATCATTATTTAACAATTGGCTATATTAGCTATTCAGCTACTCAAACCCATTTTCATCCCAACAGTTAGTCTACGAAATTAATTCGAAAACTACATAACAAGAACTGCGCCTTATCCTTACTCTCGAAAATGGATTTACTCTTTTTCATTACGCGGAAGAGAGAAAAAAAGTCTAACAACTAAGCAGTCACATGGATAATGACCTTAAGGACCCTCTGCATGTGCAGGAGATGAAAGGGAGAGAAAAGGAGACTGGGAAGGGGATGAAAAGCCTAAACAATCTCCTCCTACCTCGAAGCTTCATTATAAAACTACCCCTTCCTTATCCTTCGGTTCTCGCCTAACATATGCATTGGGTTCTCACCCTTAGATGGAAATTCGAATGCGCCTAAAAAAACATACTTGCATTAAAGTTTAGCAAAACTGCAAAAGAACGTGAAATTTTCTAATTTTTGAAAGGGATCTTTGTGCAAGTTAGTATCTGACTTTCTAGCCCCTGATCAACGAAATTGATTTGGTGGATTAACGACGTACAGGCCCTGGACGTTCAAAGCGTTTTAACCTACACATGATTTTACAAATATGAAAAATTAAAACAATCAGCTCAGCGACGTCTTGAGCCCAAACGTTACAAGAATGGAGCTCGTTCTCCTTTCGAATGGACCACAACCAGCACATTTCCTTAACAAATGTCAAAAGAAACTTACTGCCATATTGACAGGCAGTCAGGATTTCACGTCGCTCTGTACAAACAAACTTACATGTGGATGTCTACTTTCTGCAAAGAATATTTCATTTTGCGCACCAAAATTCTTGCAATAAGTTGCAGAGAATGGCGTGAAACAACAATATATTAGAAACTGCTCGTCCGATTTAGTGGCAAAAAATTAAATCAAATGACAAACAACTATCCCCTTGTGCCCACTAAGCGTCAAAGTGAATTCGTGAAAAAAATCTCAGATTCCGAGGACTAAAGCTTAAACCTTTGCCCGAGAAGGAGTGTTTTGAGGAATTACCAAAGGAACTCGCACAGATGTTTAAGATTCTAGAGACCCGAACAAGTCTTTATGAAAAAAAAAGAAAAGAGCTGATTGCGTCTCTGTGCTCAAAATCGCTCAATTTTCTCTCCAAACACGCGACTTTCAATAGAATACACCTACTTAAAAAATAAAAAATAAAACAAAACGACGGACCTGGAATCTCTCGGGCTTATCTTCCAGCTGAATGCGCTTATCACGAGGCGCAAGCAATTTTTCCTCGAGTTCCGCTGGCTCAATAGTGTCGAGGAGAGTGGCCTTTTTCTCTTTTGCTTTAACAAGTTTCACCCGTTCAATGCCTCCTTCTCCCTCCTCACGCTCTTCCTCTTCTGGATACTCTTCTTCCTCGTCACCTGGCTAAAAATCTTCTTTTGCACAACAACCATTTAACGTGAGCTGAGGACAGTGAGTGTTTAAATTAAAATAAAGAATTTCAGTAGAAGATTTTCAGAACCTTAAAGAAAAAAGTAGATGAGAAGAAGTCAGGAGTGGGAAGTAACCAACGTACCTCTACACCGCCTTGCCAAAACTGTCTGTAAGCTTATACGTTGGCAATCATGCATTTTTTAAAACGGAAGTCAAACACCCAAAAGAAAAAATTAACTCTATGTGCGTCCCAAATTTTAATATAATCATTCTTAAGATTTAGAAATCTTCCAATATGCAAGCATCATAGCTTGCATACGGTGACGCGTCATACCACTGTTCTTTATTTCAACCGCATGAAAATTATACGCACATCGGCAAACCGTTTCAACTGTTCTTTATTTCAACCGCATGAAAATTATACGCACATCGGCAAACCGTTTCAACTACCTCATACCATTCCAACATATGAAGTTCCGTTGTTTTTTTTGTGCAAATAAAAAACGTTCCAAAGCCATACTACTTGCGATATCGCAATAAGCTTCTATCGGTATGCCTTATAAAATTCAGTACAATGATGTTTGCCAAATGATATCTGCATCCATACGATGTCGACTCCTCCGAAGGGACTCTTATTTTTGAGGAAGCGAGAAGAATAACAGAGAGAACATCTGAAAGACTTTAAAAATCCTGCGAAGAAAATGAGGCTCACCTCCAAATCCTCGTCATAAAATTCTTCAAAGTTGAAATCGTCTACGCCGAACACGTCTCTCGCCTCGTCCATCGCCTGCTCAGGCACATCGGCCATTCGGTTGTGGCGCTGACGATGTCGAACTTGAAGTCCATCATCCGTAACGATGAAATCATCCTCTCAAATTATCATTTCTTTAAAAAATATTTTAAAAAAACCTGCAAAAGTTTTCAACTAAAGTCGTTAGAATGTCTCGATAAACCTTACTGTGCAGCTATGATTGCTACATGCGGTAGTAGATGGTAGAGAGGAAGGAGAGGGAAGAGAGAAAGGAGAGGGAGGGGAAAGGGCTGAGGAAGACGAATGTAGAGGGAAGGAGTGATCTCAATGCGTTCATAGCGCCCGTCAGCAAGAAAAAAAAAACAGAATACTGTAAAGATAGACGAAATTGCACTACAAAAAAGCGATTTCGAAGAAACTTTACGATAAAAACGTAGTTTTACAAACAGCATGAACTTAAAAGGAAGAGATAAGTTTTCTACGTTTCATTGTTGATAAAAAAACAATTTCTGATGACCTGAAAAGGGGAACAGAGTGCGGTTATTCGATATCAATACTTTACGGTGTTCTGGAAAAGGAGATTTGATGCGACTAAAAGAAATTGGACGAAAAATCTGTCCTTAAATTTCTAATCTAAAACACACATCGAAGTGTGGTAATATTGAAGAAAGTGAACTGTGGTAACCAATCTGCCCCAAACCAACCGACTACTCCGACCAAACATGGTTCAAATATAGATCAAATCCTTTCTCTTAAGACTGCATCAATCTTGAGTTCCTTCATTTCCCCCCTAACCCAGTCTCGCTGAAAACCACGTGAGTCATTCACACATACCGGATCGGCCACTTTCACTGCCTGATTCGTCCCCCCTCTCATAGCGATCTCTGCTGCGATCCGAATCTCTGTCACCTGGGTGCTCGTCTTCGTCACCGGCGTAATCATCCTTCAAATCAGCGCTTTACTTTGTGAAATAATAAGATCCGAATCTCCGGGTTGCGCAATGTTTTTCGAACCATTATTGCCTAACAGATGCAGGGATAACTTATGGCGCGTATGGAATGGCAATTTATGGCGCGCAAATAAACGGCCGAAAGGCCATCTACCTCATGACAGCGAAAGCGTTAATGTTCTCGCCTCAGACCGCGAGGAATCAGAACGAAATCAAGTTCACAACCACGTCCCAAAGATCATTTGGACTTGCCGCACACACCAGTATATCACTTCTATGGAATGAACCTCTTCGTTCAACAAAAGAAAGTTTGGAGGAAGGTAATGCCCTCTGTTCCGCAATCACATTCAACTGAATATATAGTAGTCCTTCGAATAAAGCTTCAGTCTCGACAAAGTTCCTCCCTTCGTATATCAACCCTTCTTCACCTCCGTCCCCCTCTTCGCGTAAATCACGGAAGCGCGAAAACAACCATACTTCAAAACGCACCTTCCCCAAACACTCTCACTCTGCCGGATACTAAGAAGGACAAAGCATTACAAATTATTCAATTCGATAACAATCGCTCAATTAGAATATTTTTTCTCTTACTCAGCATTTATTCAATATTAGAATATTTTTCAGCATAACGGCTCCATCGGAAATATTTCTGAATACGCCCTATGTCGACGATGCTGGTTTATTTAACCTAAATCATAAACCGCTTCAAAACCAACATCCACCTAGCGGCACTGAAAGACACCGAGAAGGAAAACTCCGTCCAAGTAAGGCAGGAGACCTTTTAGCTCTCCCCAATATGATTCCCTTCTCTCCTCTCTATTCGGCCAAACTGAAAACTCCTCATACAAACCTCCACATTTCTCATCGGAAAAAAAAAGAGCCCAATTCGATACTACAACAGAATCACTTTTCCACTCGGTTGCTTCTCCGATCTAAGCATGATTTTGCTTTGCTATCAGGTGCTATCAGATTTTTCCAAAAAGCATTAGCAGCTTGGTATCTTTTCCGACCGTTGCAAAGCACCGTAAATTATTGAATCTGCCCACCTTCACGAAGCCGCAAAAAAAAAAGATCTGCGATCTGTGTTACACTTAAAACGACGACTTTCAACCACCATAAGGGTTATATGCTCGCTTCCTCTTCACCTAATCTGTTCTTATTGTATGTAGTACAGTAGCTATTAAATTATGAGAAGGTAGAGACAAACCCCTGCAAATAGGTTGTGCTTGATACGTTCTCTATCGTCTTCTTCTTCGTCACTTTCGATCACCACTCGTCCCCCAGTCGGTCTTTGCTGGATATCCAAATTATCGTTTAGGAGATCAAGGTCTTCGTCATCCAACTCTAGATCATCGTCCTTTTCGTTGTCACTCTTATCGTCTTCCTGGAACGAGAAAAAAACTGCACACTGCACTCTCCGTTTACACCTTTTCTTTCCTTCTCAACACAAGCACCCTTCAAACGTTGGAAACCATACAACTGCCACACGCGAAAAACATCTTTTTACGGATTACCATTCAATTAACTACCTCTAGTTTTCTATTCTAACATATTAAATCTTTCTCCTCCTAAACTTCACCGATTCAATCATCCCCACGAAAAACGCGCTGCAACTGTCAACGCGTCATCAAACACACATGTACGAGGAACAACTGCAAAGTCCAATTCTAACCTCATCGTTGTCTTCTTCCTCATCAACATCCTCGTCGACTACGAATCCGGCCATTTCCTTCTTTATGCGTGCCTCGTCATCCTCTACATCCTCCTCATCATCGTCATCATCACTAAAATCACGTGTCTGCACTATTTCCACTCAGCTAGTCACAAGATACGACAATTCAGTAAGAATTCCCGAAATGAGAGTGAAACAAAGATGTTCCCCACCGTTCAGTTATCGTGGCGAGAATTTATTGCGCAAAACACTCAATAAATGAATGTGAAAATATAAATAACATCACGCTCCGCGCAAATAGATCTCTCCCACAAAAAAACCGCCCTTGCGAACCCTATAGCCCGGAAGGGCTTTAGTAGAGATAGGATGGTACGTGCATCTAGAATGGATACATCTGTATGGAGATTTCAGGGTTACACGACGAGGAATTCCTCTCGCAAGGAGCCATTTGCAGTGCTCAAGAGGCTGTTGAAATGGACTGCGTTCCCTCTGAGTCCTCTTTGCACATTCTTACTCCCCAAACCTAAAACGGACTAACTAAACGTCTCTGCTCATGATAAATTCGGGGATCTCGAAAAAGACGTGAGATCTCTAATCAACAATAGACAGCAGTGAAGGATGTGGGCCGCAGAACTTCCAAGTTTTAAATGATAGCACAGGAATTAATCAGTAAGTGTCTTAAGACTCTGTTCTTATGAGCCGTCTTTTTTGAAGCATTTCTCACCTATATACAACCGTGAAGACAAGCAAACCCCGCTTCCGATCATAAATGGGGCTACTGATGTCGTTTAAGGGACCCGTCTTTCACCAGCACATCGCTTTTAAATTGTGAACCCAGAATCAAACCCGAATGAACAGCATGAGCAAGGCTGCAGCCATGAATATGGACTCTGGACAAGCATGCATATCTGTATGGACAAAAGCACGTCGTCTTTGATTTTCATCGTTAGGTCTGACGTCAACGGAACATCAAAGTGCTCAGCTTCTTGACAAAAGCCTCGGATGTTTCATTTATTCCATATAATAAGTTAATGAAAAAAGTAACAAGAATAAATTATCAAACCTGGCGACACGTTTCTTCTTTTTCGTTTTCACTTTTTTTTGTTTGCGTGCTCGTTTCGCTTTTGGCTCTACGTCGAGATCATCATCGCTAGAATGCTCCTCTGGGGTGGAGTTGCCTGAGTTTTCTGACTCTTCCGCCTGATTGTCAATAAATTCTGACATGGTGCGTTCCCGTGATACACACCAATTTGGTCAACGCTACCGTGATCGAATGATTCAACCACAGCAGTTACCTGCAAACAGCCTAATTTAGATCCGAAAAAGTGATTGGGGATTTACGGCGCATAAGAACAGCATCTGCATTCGGAACTGATGCTTGCAAATCACAGTTTGTCAATTGCATTCCTGGGAAGTGAAGGGTTGGTCAAGTTCAATAAGAGTTCAAACGTGTTAAAACGCCCTATATTCACTTTGCTCATTTGCAAGCCATGATATCAAACATGAAGCATAAAATAACTCACACTTTTCTCCACACCAACCAACATCCATAACTTGTTCATAAAGCCAAAAGAATAGTTACAAATAAAACAGCAAAAGAAGGGCAATAATATAATTTTATATAAGTCTGAAAACGGCCTATTCATTTCTACGAAATACTCCCCGACTGTGGCTAACACTTGAAACGACACAAATTTAATTGCAACGAGCAGTTTTAGCTTGGCACGATAGAATTTTATCGCGGAGAGGTCAACGATCACCGCTACACATTTTACCATAGTTTAAATAACTTTTATTCGCCTTCAAACGCATTACGATCACAGTTCGACGAAGAAATGAACACAGCAAATAAAGAAGGCAAAAAAAATTTGCGTAAAGTACTATTATGTGCTAACGCCAAGTATTACTATTGTGAAGCATGAGCAAAGCAGTGTGGACACTTCCGCTGCTCGACTCTATACGGACCAACATTCATCTTACACCTAACTGGGTTGTAGAACGCATACGAATTATCAGTCAGTTGCAACCGATAGCGGATGCAAAATTGCTGTTTCGCACTCGCATATGGATCGGCCTCCCTTCATATTCATCTCCTTATACCCAAGAAGGATAATGCTATAAAATTAAACTTGTGTATTACTTATGTTGATCATTTGGTGCGTTGTTCTGACTATAAGTAAGAAAATTTCGCACGCTTCTCTTATTGACAATTATGAGAAATATCAGACGCCCGAAAATTGGCCGCATGAAGTGGGAACAGCACCATGAATTTAGAATCGATACGGATAGTACGAAAGTACTGCAGATGATTTTATAGGAGAACAAGCATACTTAGAGCTGTTGCACGTATACTGTACAATGATTCTTTAAACAGCCCAGTCAGTCATCCAGGTGTATTCTTCAAGTCTCTGCGCTTTCAGCAATTGGGCTAGCTAACTCTGCAACTGTTCATCCATTCCATGGTGAGTTAAGCTTTTTATGCTTTTCATTCATTCGAGCAGACATTGGTGAAGTCATAAATTACAGCCGTATTCGACATATAGCAATCTGTAATGTGCAGTAGATGGCCCAGGCTGTCGCAACTTGTCCACGAATATACCAACCTCAGATGCACCTACTTTTGTCGTCTGAATCTACACAGCTAAAAACATTCCGCAAACGGAATGAAGGAGACACTCGCATCAAAACAGAAAACAAGTTGAGAATCTCACCAGAGTTTCGATACGCCCTCTAATGTCTTCACGAACTCGAACAATACTTTACCCTTTTTATGTGACTATCCTCGATGTGCTGCTACCAACCACTTCAACGCAAATTTTCTTAACAGCTTGGACAAACTCCTCCCGACCCCACGATGTGCCGTAATTCTCATCGTCTCTGCTAATTTAGTTTATCCGTCTTGATAAATGTGATATCAGTGTCCCCTTCAGCTCCACAGCACTTTCTCAGCAGCCGGAAATG
>JPKZ01002485.1:55426-85302 GCA_000803305.1 Toxocara canis | reverse complement strand
GACATCAACATAAATGAGGTTAGACAGGTACACGTGTAGATAAATTGCACATATATACAGAAAGAATCGAGTGTCATGAGCAACGAATAGCAAGGAAAAGAATGATAGGAAAGGCAGAATCATTAAATATAATAAAGTAAGCGAATTAAACGAATGTGAAATTCAACTCAATAAATTAGATCAGCTATTATTCTGAGGTCAAATGAGTCGAGGCGACTCATGAACACAGAAAGATTCTGCGCCTCAGCGATTCTACAAGGAAGTTCATTCCAAATACTTCATTAAATAAAATAAAAAACTGAGTTGCACATGCGTACATGGAAGAAGTAGGACCGTTCGACATAAGTCAGTAAGTAAATCATAAAAATAGGTGAAGCGACTCAATAAACTATATGAGTAATTGTTCTGAGGTCAAATGAGTCGAATCGGTTCATGAACATGGCAAGATTCCGCGCTTCAGCGATTCTACGACGAAGTTCATTCCAAACACGGAGAACTCTGAACTGAAAACAGTAGAAGACACTACTCACGGAACGGATTTTACGCTATAACTGATGATGATGGGATCGAAGTTCACGCTGGTCAAGAAGTGTGAATAGGCTTTCCAGAGGTATATCAGAGAAACCTCTGACGACTTTGAGCCATAGGGCCAGGTCAAATTACAGTCGGCGATACTCCAACGGTTCGAAATCCGCTAACTTCAACTTAGCCTTATAATCGCGTGCGTACGGCCCCACGAACAACTTACAAAATCGCATATGAGTATAAGATTTACGCGTGTTTTCTATACTTTTTATATAATTCATAAGCCATCGTGATGGCTTATGAATTTATATGACTGCGTACAATATTTTACTATGGGACGGCAGTACACAATGTACGCTTTACGGTGATGTTCAATGCATCTGTGTTGCAATGCTCGTACGATACATTTAGCCACCTTTACTGCTTTCGCAGATACTTCAGCGCAGTGCAAATTCGGATAAATCATGACTCCAACATCCTGGATCCCAACATCCGTAAATGGCAGAACTTTGTTGTCCAGTCTTAGGAAGCACTCCTGATGGAAATTAACAAGGAGTAATTAACGTATAAGATTTATATGTCAGTGTTTCGCAGGGATTCCACTTTCCGAGGATGAGGGGATGGGAAGCATTTCACAGGCTTCTGACTTTTCGCCAATGCCGTCTCTCCTCACATTTTCATCTGGCCAAACGAGGACAGGACAACGCCTTACCTCGTTTTCATCGGTCGCTGACTTCTGCGCTAAAAACTTGCAACAGCAAGTTTTTTTTCGGTTTTTCTACCTCCCCTCCCCACCCCTCCCCGGCCCAACAGGCTTCTCGGCAGAGTTAATCGATAGTCGTCACCAAGATTTTCACTTGAACTTTCGGTCCGGCTCTCACTTTACAGCTCTTCAGATGCGAAACCGGTGCGAAGCTGTTTAGGTCTCATCGAAGGATCCATCGGGCTACCAAACAACATTTCAGTTCAGCTAAATTTATCATCTGTCCTCAAATGAACATGCTATCGTCAAATTTTTTAACTCTGTTTCTAATCGTATCATTATTCGTTTTAATGTTCCGTTGTCCAGCTTTTTTTTTGCTTTCATTCACATAAGTGATTATGGATTGGCTTAACTGAGCAAAAAAAAAACGGTCGGTACCACAGTCCAGCGAAAAGTTTGTAGTGGTCGATTTTCTCTACTTTCTAACTTTGCACACCACAATTTATTTCGAAAAATCTAGTATGTGCGGGACTGGGGTCTGGTGGGGGAGATGGTGGAAGGGTTGTGGAGATCTCTCAAAACACACTTTGCACACCACAATTTATTTCGAAAAATCTAGTATGTGCGGGACTGGGGTCTGGTGGGGGAGATGGTGGAAGGGTTGTGGAGAAATACAGACGTCTGGAAAGAAACTTTCAAATTTCAGCAAATAAGCTTTTATTTCTTGTTTATTCTTCTCCAGTAAAATTATTTTCGAACGACAAAAAGGTTCTACCCTTCTGCAGTTTCTCAAACACAAATAACAATTTTACCATTAAACGAGAGATAGTTTTCATATGATCTCTTCCGCACACATTTTCGCCTAGTCCTATTGCATATTTAACGGCTGGAGTCAATGAAGAACGGATCTGCAGCAGATTAGTACGAGCGACCGGATCGAGTAAAACTTGAATTGTTTGGTTCTATCGTTGAGTGACAGAAGCGCATTTCGTGCCAGCCCGTCGATGCCCTTCCCCGTTTGTTTTTTTTCTTACACTCCTTGTCATCATCATCCTTTTTCAAGATTTTCTATCTCAACTCTTCCACCATCGGTCGGTGTTGTATCGCAAAACAGCAAAGAATGATGTGGCTTAAAAGGCACAGAAAACCACTTGCACGGTTTCTGATTTTATAGACCACTAACGTGTTTGGGAATAATTGTAATGATGGAGGCATTCTACGCCTTTTCATACTCATCGTTGTTAATGCCTACTAATGCACTCCTTATTCAGCTACTCCAAACTCAAAGGAGGATCTCCAAAAGCACTAGCCTTCGATAGCATCTATTGCCGGGACATTCTATCTTCATTTCAAAATTCATATGAACTAAGCAAAACTAAGGCATAGCATGCTTCAGACAGTTCAATGGTTTAGCATTTGGCCTGAAAGCGAAGTTCGCAGATTCCGACCTTGCTTAGCGGAAATGTTTTAACTTTCTATAACATATAGTTGTTAGTGAGTCTGAGCCAAACTTATCATGAAGTGTCCAACAGAAAATCGGAATCGCTTTTTTTTAATGATCTGATCTGCGCGGTGTACAATTCTTTTTGAAGAAATTTGTAGTCCAAACTGCACTGGAAAAATTAACTGGCACAATTTATGGCCTCCTTTAACACTGTTAAGTGGATCAATTCAAACGAGCTATCGCTTAGCAAACTTCCACTTTTAGTGGACATCAAGCTGTCTTTACGTGTGCCATTCTGGTATTATCGTTGCCCAATTATATTATCGCTTTCAAAATCTTATTACCATTTTGTCGAGTTATGTATGCTTCGTTCAATTTATGTAAATTAAAGTTTTTCATTTTAAGGTGTTGTTGCCATTAGACTTGCAAACTTTTATTACATCATTTGCGAAATTTTTAGTACTTATCGGCCTAGAACCGTCGTCTACCCCACTACATGTTATGTTCGTATTCAAATCCAGTAATTATTTATTTAGGTGTTACTTTTTGGCGTGCGATCTCCTAACTTTTCTATCGGTAGCTATCTTCATACGATTGTTTTCAGGTGGGTTTTTCATGTCTTCATGTTTATATCTTCTAATCGCTTGAAACATTTTTGTCAGGTCTCCAATTCATGCCAGTCAATTGCTCTCTCGGTCGCGTCCGATTTGATGGAATTCGCTCTCCCAAAGCCAATTAATTATTTGCCATATAAAAAGACCGACCACATGGAATGTCGAGTTTATTAAATAATAACTCTTTTGTTGACAAAATGTACATCAGAGGTTGAGATAGATTGACCAGTATATAATGTGGAATGCGATGAAAAATGTTGGAAAAACGATTCGCGATAGTAGATCCACCTGAAAAAAAAATTCGAATTTTTAAACGTTACTTTCCATTGTGTAAATCTTTTATTCATGGTTCTGTCTCATTTTATAACAACGTACGTTTCCTTTTTTTTTCGCAATAGTGCTTCCAATTTTGATGTTTTTTTGTTTTATTTAATGAAATTTCTTAATTGAGAAATAATATTGAAAACAACTCTTTCCCGTATTTTGATATTATGACATTCAATATGTTTTAAATAACTTACGATACGATATTCTCTACTGCCATAAATCGACGATTATTACACTCGATGGTTGCTAGTTTTGTGACTTTTCAGTTCGGACCGATTAATAAAAATCAGTAATTTGCGTAATCTTTCCGGAATTGCTGATAGCAGCTTGAAGCACTGCTAGCGAAAACCGCTAATTATAATATAGGTTTGATAATAATTTAATTTTACGATTTTTTTTGTTTCCATGAAAGTTCTTTTCTCGGGTAGAACCGACATTTTCGGTTATAGTAATCATTTTTCTAAATTGTAACAATCAATAAGCCAACAACGACTTGTTGTTGCTGAACGTATGAGAAATATCTGTTTGAAGAAGGGTATCGAATTCGATGGATGTAAAGGTGGCATCGCTACCTCTCATTATTTTCAAATGGCAAGAGTGATCGCCAAAAATCGCATTGCTTTAAAATTTGAGGATGAGGTAAAAGATTCGAAGAGAGTATTAAATATTTTTGCGTATTGTCTCAGATGTTTCTAGAATTTTTCTTGCCAACTTACTACTCCTTTCACAGTACAAAAGTTCACTTATTATTTCACAGATTATATCGTTTTAAACACTAATGGCACATTGAGAATGATTTCAAGAGATTCTGCATTGACAGCTCTTCAGATCTCCTCTAGTCATTACTCTACCTCTCCATCTTCTAGACCTTATTAATAGATGACGGATTTTTAGCATATCTGTTTGGTGTATACATACCTGTGACGGTCGTATCCTTAGGTACGCAGGCATATTGTTGTTGTTATTCGTCGAAGTAATCATAATAGGTGAGACATTGAGTTTACTCGTCGAATGATTGGATAACAAAGGCGTCGACGGATCCGCATAAGAATCTACCTGGAGCTGAACAAAGTACACTTAAGTTAACTTTCTTTAATTTCTCGTTTAACCAATCATTCGGCAATTGCCGAAATCTCGGCATATATGAAATTGTTTCACCATCATGGTTGTGAAAGAAGGACGGAAGTCGTTCGACGAGTGAAGCCCTGGGGTTGTGAAGTACACTTTTTTGCAGGACGGGTCTATTTAAGCGGAGATTATATTCAAGCTGAGATTTAATTCGTGGTAATATCGTCATTATTTTTGGTAGCTATCCTTCACTGTCAGTAAGAATGGGACTTGTCAAGCAGAATGGAACAGGAAATGAAATCTTATCTCTGAAGTTTTACAAAAATAAACGTTTTTGTGAACTAAATGATTCGACGCTAGAGAACCGGAAACAATGAAATAATCCATGATCATCGTCTACTCCAAGTTTTCTTCATAATTTTCCGCTTTTGAAACTTAAGGCAGACGTTGCGTTTATCGGTTACGTCGACGTTTAGCAGCCCTTTGAAATGTCTGCCTCGAGCATTTTCACGGAACTAATTTGACGGAAAAAGGGTTTAGAAGGTGGATGACGATAAAGTATATTAGTAACAGCTAAAATCACTTCCCTTGTTATCCCAATTTCATTTAAAAAATACTGCATTACAAATCTCAAGAACGCAAATGCTAAGACAGCGCTTACGTAACGTTACATCTCATTTCTATAAGCTCCATGAAGATTATTAGTTAATCAGTCCTGTCTTCTTAGATTATCTTTAGTTTCTAACGACCTTAGAAGTGAGGATCAAAGTTCAGATGGAGCTAGCAGTACTTAGAAGCCTTTGTTCCACGCTATAAGACTTCATGAAACTCCATAATGAGCTCGGATTTTACTTTACTTAAGATCACTGATTCAAAAAGTTTACCTGAAGTACCGTATCTCGTTTTCGTCTTTTCTTTTTCAAAGTGACAGCGCTGGTCGGCATTTGTGATTGCTCTTCCAGTTCATAGTAGCATGTCGTTTGTGGCCTTGTTGTGACACAACTACGATATCGTTTCATCAGGTAACCTATGGCTGCGTATTCGAGTAGAGAAGCAAATACTAAATAGGTGCAATGAGTTAAGTATGTTTAGTTCATTTAGAGACCACAAATGTTGATAAATGATTATTTACAATGGTTTCTCTAATTCTTCAGTCCCTAAGATGAATGAACATAACCTTAAACTATTTGTTTAAGGTTATGCTCATAACCTTAATGTTGACAGGCTTGGGTTTTATAAATGATTATGAAGCAAAATTAAGATATTTGCCGTTTACTTTATACAATAAAGCAAACGATAAGCATCGTTTTTATACATATCTCTATACAATATATATATATATATATATGCAAATCTTTTATAATCTCTGTACAAATATCTTTATCTCTATATTTTTATACAATATCTTATATATATGTATCTTTATATATACATATAAAGATATTGTTTATTTTTATACGTGTATATAAAATCTTTATATATCTTTGTATATATAAATGCCTTTATACAATAGAGATAAACTTTACTAATATTTCTTTAGAACGACGAGAGCAAAACCTGTGAAAATTTCCGGCTATTGACTGCAACACTTTGAAAAAAGCTATGCAAATGGAATCCATTGTTTTGATTCGTCATACCGAAGGAAAGGTGACGCTTTACCGGCATTAACTGTTTTGATATTCATAAAAACGAGTAAAATACTGAGTAGGTTGTACGATTGCATAATTGTTGATGAACTGGAACATCCCAATTTTCAATACTTTTAGCACTTAGATTTCGGCATGATTACTTTTAAATTGTTTGGATGTTTGATCCTATTTTTGACGCATTTTTCCTTTTTGGTTGTCACTTCCACTTAGGTCAATTGCCTCATTTCCATTTGTCCATTAGTATCCGTAAAGGGCTAATTTCATGTGTTTGGTTTCGTCGTAAAGAAGAGCAGAAGATGTTTTCGTTAGCGAATTTCCTAATCCCTCCTATGCACTTTTAATACACTTCCAAGAGGGTTCTAATTACGCACACCAACTAATGATCGAGTATTTTCATCTATGAAAAAAAGCAAAATAA
This sequence comes from Toxocara canis, assembly GCA_000803305.1. Taxonomy (NCBI): domain Eukaryota; kingdom Metazoa; phylum Nematoda; class Chromadorea; order Rhabditida; family Toxocaridae; genus Toxocara; species Toxocara canis. The sequence goes on along the minus strand of JPKZ01002485.1, from coordinate 78,554 downwards.
ACATTTCAATTATTTACAAAGTCGTCCATCAATTCCTTTCTATTCCATTGTATTCACTTTCATCGATATTCCAATTGATTTCTTATACAATTGAGGGGATGGGTTTTGAGAATCATTTTAAAAAAATGGAAGCGTCAAAAAATAAGAATTTTTTGCGATAGTGCTTACAATCGCAATTTTAATAATTTTATTGCGAATAAAAAATGAGTTGCGCTTGGAAAATATACGAAAATTTTACCATGTACGTCCAAAAAAAATTTATCAATCGCTGACAAATGCCAAATTTGTAAACGATTGCTATCAGTTTCTGAATGACATTAAAAGACGGCCGATTTGCAATGTGATCGCACTTATCCGATTCGGTTGGAAGACCGTCGTAAAATGCCGACTTTTGAAGCACGGAAGCGAGCATACCGAAAACGATGTGGGCACAATGCGCTTCTCATACTTCAACACGTCGGTGCCATACGAAAAATTGCAAATTAAATGAACTTCGCACAACGACTTTTTAATGTGAATGCTCCATAAGCGAATTTTCTCANATGGTAGGCTTGCCGAAGATGTAGGTCATAGCAGCTAAATTCCATAACATAACAATTAAAATAAAAATCCCAAAAAGATGCAAAACGGGCTGCTTAGTGAGAACTTGAATACTCTGCTGACAGCAGCAACTCATGACCGAAAGAGGTGCGAAATGTACACCTGTGAAAAATTGCGGACAAATGACGGACTAAGAACATACCGATCAACTGTTTTCATTAACACACTGTTGCCTTTGAGCTGAATAATGATGAGTTGTGATGTAAGGATGTCTGTGGAGAGAAAACGTAAACTTAAGTGAACGATCATTTTGATTAAATGACGTGCATATCTTGAAGTGAGTAATCTTCATTGTATTATCTTTGTGTTGTCATAAAGGTGATCATTACCATCCGACTATATGAAAGATTGGATTTGATTTTGAAAAAAACTGAAGCTTTACTGATTCTGAATTGAAATTACCGAGCACATAGACAACGCACACAGACACGACATCACAATAACGCCTTTTTTATATAGCAGATTTGTCTGTTTTAAATAGTAGATATGTCTGCTGTAAATAGCAGATTTGTCTGTGCTCATAGAAACCATCAGACATACACGTTATGTGTTCTCCACTGTAATCTGCTGGTAGACATTTGCGTTTTACGGACAAGGATCCCGAGCACGATTTACTTGCACATTTGAAGGAAATGACGTCGATTGATAAAACATAACTTCCAAGGAGCATATACAATTTTTTTTGATACAGGCAATCCTTCGAGTACATTGCTGAGTAGGCTTCAAGAAAGTGCAAAAAAACTGGTGGGAGGTGGGGGCCACCGAATGGCCTGCTTGCCAAGTACATCACTGGCACCCTACTGAATGTCTCAAAAGTTTCAGTATCTTGAGCGAGAGCATATAAATAACACAAATTACAGAAAAATACCAGTTAGCTGTATCTGTTGACTAGCAAAGTTGACTTACCAATAAAAAAGCAAACGCCAAGAAATATATCGAGACTCTTCACATAAGAAACCTGAAAAGTACTAGATAGAACCTCTGATGGAAAAGGTTATGCCGTATAACCTCTCAAAAACCACCTATAGGCTTATGGTAATGCGACTAGAGAGGGAATCTAACTCTACTTACAAAATACTTGCTAACGTACTCTAAAGCACTGAGACAGCAGCGAATTTTCGAGTGTCGAAGTTCGCGCCCGTTACCTCTTATAAAGGATGATAATTTAAAACAAATCCCATGTTACTTTCTAACCCTGAATAAATTCACTATGATATTGTGGTGCTAATAATCCTGAGCTTCTGTTCGAGATCGCAATGCATCATTCCATTATTCTTTGCGTTTCGGAACCGTTCAAAGCGAATGTTGGTATTTTTTCCACCAATCATACAAAAATATAATGGTTTCGGCCGTGCATGATTGCGGCGCAATCGAAGTATTCAGTGCGGAATTCATAATTTCAAATTTTTTGACCAATATTAATTAACCTTCAATAAATTCCTTACCTTAGGAAGTGAGGCATTTGTAGAGGTCATTAGTGTTGTCATTGTTAACACAGTGGTCACACCTGAAATTGCTTTTGATTTGCGTATAAAGTTTTCGGCCGTAGAAATAAAGAACGAAATTAGTTTTCGTTTCAGGGGAAAATACCCACAAAATGTCATATGTACCATATGCATATATGTATATATATATATGTATATATATATACTCGCTAAGGTACTCTGAGGCACATATATATACATGTATATACATAATATATATGTTTTCATGACACCGATTTAGTGAAATATGTTGAAAGACTCAAGTAGTCGAACTGCGACTGACATTTTGAAGCGGTCGAAAATTGTCGGTATAGAAAGTAACAATTATATGTAGCAAAAAAAGTTATTGAGGAGGTTTTTTCTCGAAAAATAAACACACCGATAGCAACTCTGGCTTGTGTGGCCTCTCTATTCAACCAGAAGGATACCCATGAGATGACGACGATCAAAGAAGACGGAAAATAAATTTGAATAAGGTAGAAGCCAATATTACGTTTGAATGTAAAATATGTTGAAAGACGAGAATAGTTGCCTGAAATTCGAAATCAATTTTCATTAAGTTGTATAATTGCGATAAAATAATTGTCCCATAGATCGCAGTTTCATGACAACGTCTACGCGAACCTACAAGTAGTAAGTAGCTCATCGTTTTAGATGGTAAGTCTAGCATGGGACCCTCGTGATCGACGAATAACAATTGTCATCTCACTCACAGACCAATGTATATGAAAATGTTCTTTTTATCCAATTTTATTGATTTTTATTCAATTTATTCAATTCATTCCTATTCAGTTTATTCGGTTTATTTCTATTCAATTCATTCAATTCATTTCTATTCAATTTATTCAATTTTATTGACTCACAGACCAAAATGCTCAATAAATGAAAATGTTCCTTTTTCAATGAAAATTCAATAACCAATGAAAAAATATTCCTTTTATTCAAAGTGTTCACGAGGTGAACCTTCGCATATTTCTCGTTTTGTATGCGTGTTTTTTTAAAGTTCGAACAACTTTAAACTTTTGTTTTAATGAAGAAAAACTACTAAATCACTCCTAATGATCATCGTAGCACATGATCTCATTAATGCTTGTATAAATGAGCCAGAATTAATCGGTTCTGAACCATGATCAATCAATAATCGAAACTGAACAACGATCAATTCTTTCTCTCTTCGCTATTCTTTCACACTGTTTTGTGACGAGCACATTCGTTGTTGTGCTCGAACTGCTTCCTCTACTCTTGAAAGAATATCTTTTGCTGTTCTATGAAGAGTATATTCACAATTTTCTGCCACATACAATAAAAAGCACAACAAAATGCCACCAACCAGTACTAAGTGAAATAACTCGTTCGACATGGGTGTGATCACCGATTGTAAAATGTGCAAGGTGAACATTTTCATCAATCGTCACCGAACTCACGCCCTGATGCCAATGATAGATTATATCCTTTGTGCTGTAGCCATAACTCTGAAAACTTGCTCACGCTATCGCCTATTCTCTTTCATCTTAGTTACTATAACTGTTCCTTCTATGTATGTCATATAAGACGTTCACCCTCTTAGCTGACTACGGAATGTGATTCGTGGAGCGGAGCTTAAGAGAGTTCTTAAGAGAGTCCACATTTCACCAAACGCTCACAAAAATGATGCTGAGTGATCATCGAAAAGACACGTACTGGTTGGGATGAAGGATTTGTTTACATTTTTGAACTATACAAGCGAATATAATCCACATAAACACTCAAATGCCTTGAGTGTCGTTGGTGCTAATGAACTTGCAGGTCACATATTAATTTCTCTATGTATCAGCTGGTTATCACCATATTCAGACGAAGTCAAAGTTAAGAATATATACGGTTTAAAAAAGTTCTTTTCATGGCCATTAAATCTTCGCAGACATTCAAAACAGCTTAAAAAACTTATTTGTAAAGCTAGCAAATTTTATCTGTTCAGGTGGGTAATTTATCGCTTTTTGAATATTTTGGTCTAGCCTTTTCAGTCTCATTGCTCTGAAGCCAACTTCCTGCAACTAAACTTGGTGTTTTTTTCTCAACTTTAAAAAAAACAACAACGAAATTGTGTTTGCTTGCCTTTTCAACTATCTGGATTTGATAGTCGGTAGATCAAATGAAATGGAGCTCCTTGAACAAACTGTAGGTCAATGGTTGTTTAAAAAAAATTAGTGCCATAATTTCTGATATGGATGCTTTGCCTATCGCTCATAAATTATTGTCCCTAGCAAAGTCAATGCATCCCTTTTCGAAGTACCAGTAATCGAAGTGCAAAACGTTGACAGAATCTCTAGCAAAATACATGTCCAGACCGAGGCTGACATACAAGTTACATCAGCATGACGCATTCACCAACGCTAATGTTTTCGACATAATTTGTCAACGTACTATCAAATCCGATTGGATTTTTAATAGGAACTTCAAAAGAAATATCTTGTAAACTTAAAAACCTAATAGAAATATTTTTAATAAAAATATCTTATCCGTGATCAAACAGTTGGCATCAACTATGTTGGCTAGAAAATTCGACTATACGATAAGCGAGTTCATTTGATATAAATACAAACCTCAATTTCGAGAGCGCATATTTGCACATCCAAAGGAAACTGAAATTATTATCATTCAATTACACACCATTAATAACTGAAATCCTCACTTATGTACAATGCGTAAATACAGATATATATACATATATCTATCCATCTATCTATATATTTATGCACATATATAGGTAGATAGATGTATGCTTATATATTTGTATATATATATACATATATATATATATGTATATATATACACAAAAGTTTTAGTTTCCAACACAGCGGTGGTCGTTGTGCTGGAAACTAAAACTCAGTCGAGCTTTTTTTTGAAAGTTTCCGTTATTGTCTTAAAAAGTTCACAATTTCACCTATGTTTCGGTAGAATTACAGGTATTCCCAGAATTCTGAAGTACACTCCAAGATAGTACAACTACGAAGTTCCCTCAACAATTGCTTGCGTAAATTCTAAACGCTTCTATTGTAGTATACTTATTACTGTATTTGAAAGTCAGTTTTTGCATGAAAGCATAAGAGACGCATACGTATTTATGTGATGTCATGAAGGCCAAAAGTGAACGAACCGCATGCATGAATGCACTCTAATTATGCTAAGCGCATTCATTTACTTCATAGCTTCTCATCGTTTATTACTCTACATCACAAACATAGCTTATTCCCTTTGTGTTATTTGCCAACGATCATGTTTATTTCTCAACCACAAAGAAATGACTATCGTCCGTTTTGTTGAAAGGAGTAAAGACAGCACATGAGTAACATGAAATTGAAAGAAAGCATTCAATATCATGAATATTTGGTCGAATAGTCTAATTTGGCTTATCGTCAGAAATGCCATCACTGATCTCATGAATTGTGTGATTTTAAGTCGTTTGATTATCAAATCAACAAGTAAGCTCAATGAAATTAAATGATGATCTCTGAGGAGGGTTGAAAGCAAAAGGCATTAATGCTTTTAATTTATTGGATCTTTCGATGCTTTAAGTGTTCTTAAAGTATGATAGAATCTTTTTATTTCAAAGAAGATTGGGTACTTACAGTATGTAAGTTCATCGGACAATTGGCGGTGACCGTCAATCTGAAAAGACTTTTTTGATATTTGACTTAAGAGTCACAAAATATGACTTTGCCTATAACCTAGCACGTTTATATGAGAGTCGAACCAACAAGTAAGATCCTTATTAAATTTGCATTCCGAAGATGGAAAAACAAATGTGATATGCTTGGCTGTCAATCAGAAACTTCTATCTTCTTAGAGCGCATCAAATTAAGTCAAAAAGCAATGGCTTTCCATGCAGATGTTAAAATGATAGTGAGGGTAGCACACAACTGAATGCATGCTCAAGTATAGCACTTTCACTGTTACTAGGCCTTTATATACAAAACTTATCGGTTCCGCTTATTAACTGAAAAAAATGAAAGAGTAGTAGCATCTTTCCTTTCTCTTTCATCGCATCTCCAAAGCCGTTGGCAAAAGTCTACGATGAAATAGACTACATTCAAAGTCCCTACTCTGATTTGCTTTCGAGTATAAATTCCAACATGAACTTTTAGAATGCAAATTGCTAAGGTTTGTTGTTTCTGAAATATTTCATCTTCTTTTTTCTTCCGGTGGGTGTCGCAAGTTGTACCGTATCATGGATAACCACAGAAAAGCGAAATGGCGCACAGTTTGATGATCTGAACGAAAACTCCTTCAACTGAATTACGGCTCTACAGAGTGCATATTTTGTCGACTTTAGCACATCTATTTGCCACGCATGAAAAAAAAACTGATACGATTGAAATAGTAGTCCATACGAGAAGTAAACAGTTACCGTATACAAAGCAAACAGTTACCGTATACACATGCAGCCATGGTTTTATGTCACTTTGTGCACTTTAGCACGCAAAATTCGATGAAAAAAAAAAAACTGAAACGTTGATTATATAGGCAATCAAAATTCGCATGTATGAATTCGGTGACGGAGCATAAAAGTATGACAACTTGTCAATAAGGCAACAGTTTTCATTTGATATTTGCTTTGTATGGCCAACAATAAAAAAAAAAAAACGTTGATCAACCTTATGCTTCTAAGCACATTGCCTTTGTTGTCGATACGAAGAAATGAGTTATGTGAGGTGGCCTCATGAAAGAACGATTTCTTCTCGTTTGGGAAGAACGTATCTGGTGTCCAAATACTTTTCACCATATCAATACCGATCGTAAGAGATGATTGATCATCACTTCTGAATGCCAATCGTGCATCTCGCCAAAATTGTCGTAGATACAAATCAACCGTATTATCCTAGAAATTTTTTTTGCTGTTTTTTTTTTTTGCATTGAGTAAAGCTTGCACATCTTTTCGACATTAACTAAAAACAGATCTCCGCATTGTTGGAATCCATGCACGTTTTTTGTGCGTAACGTTTTCGTATGCTCGTTTCGCCGTTCACATTTCGCAAATGCAAATCTGTTGGAGTATATAAAAGAGATTTGCGTCGTAGTAAGAAACTTGCATCAGCGATTAGTTAAGTAGTTAGCTGAAGAAAAATTATAGACATATTTGACCAGTTGGATGAGTCAATTTACTTATGCATCATTTGTAACCAGCGATTTGTGCTTTATGGTCAAGCAGAAGAAAAAAAAACGTTGAAGAGCACATTATGCTTGTTGGCACATTAGCTTTGTTGTCGTGTGCATGAGCACATTGCATGAGTACATTTGCCTTTGTTGCCGTACGTAATAGCGTGCGATCGCCTATCCTAACAATACACATGTTCGTTTAACCGATACTTTTTTGAGACGAAAATTAGTCGTATTGCAATGCATCGATTTTCAAGAAACAACTTTTAAAGGATGCTGATAAAATAAAAACGATATGTTCTCTAACAACTGAAATCAATCATAATAAGTCACAAATGCACATGATTTTACGCTTTCATGGCTATTGTTTTTAAAGCATGTGATCGAAATTGTTTAAGAATGGAGACAAGAACAATGATTGGTTTTCGATCACAAAGGAAATATTGGTATCATAAACTCATGAAACAAACATGTCAAGAATGAATAAATTTGAATGATGCTCATTGATCAGCAAATCATCGGCACTCTTTGAAGATTTCTTAAAAAGGCTACTGGAATCAATCGATCGAAAAGGTAGGAAGAGCTTATTTAGGGGACAAAAAATTACATTTTGTGGCACCAAGTTTTTAGGTTTGGTTCCATAATCCTATCCGCACTAACGCTCTACCGGAGTTCCTATTTTTTTTGTCCGAAATCTCCGAATTGCAAGCGAATTGGCTGGCATTCCCAGTGCGCATTATGGAGCAGCCATATTCGTTTATGCGCAAATATGTGCTCCTGTCTGAAAGCTGTCAAAGCCACTGAAGGCGAAATTGTGAAATTTGATAGGCATAATTTAAAGCGCACAATCATTTACAGCACCCACTCACACCGTCATATGAATTTCTCAAAAACTGGCATGAATTCTTAAATCTGCAGTATCGCAAAACCTTTAAAGCAATCGGTTTCACAAACTATTCGCAAAAGACAAATATTGAGGAGGTTTTATTCGGCTCGATTGTTCCCTTTAATTTTCTAATCCGTTTCTTTGAGAACCAGGTTAATAGAGTGGACCGATGGAAATGCATACAAATTTTTTTACCTCATTTGAAAGTAAATTATTTAGGGATTGATTAATTTATGGCTAGGATGTGATCTTAGGGTGCAAATTGTACGCTGACAGACATACACAATCTAAATTGAAAGTTTGCAAAAACAAATTTAAAAAAAAAATGAATTTTTAGCTACACCACGGGACAAGCTTCAGTTATCGTTTTCGGCTTATAAAGGCGGGCGTCTTCTGGATGAGAAACTACTAATGCGCTTTTTGTATGAGCTTATCGCATGATTCCCATTTTCGGAAACAAAAAAAAACTTCATATATTATCCTATTCTTAACGCTGAAAAGAATACCCGATTTTAATTGAACATTTCATATACTATTAAAATGTTTTGTCCACTTTTACTTACCATAGATACTTCCGATATAGCGCTTATCGTTGTTATATGTGCGGTGACATTCACTTCTATTGGTGGACCTAAATTAAAACAATATACGGAGCACAATAGGTAATTAGATAACTGCAAATAATACACATTTCGTGATTTGAGGTTAGAAGATAGAAAAACTAAGTTAAAAGTATATTTTCAACAACATCGACAGAATACACGCATAAGGCGAGTGAGAAAAATATAGTGAAGGGAACTCATAAATAAGTGCATGTGTTCCACAATAGCACTCATCGAGCCACATCCAACAATCTAAGGCCCATTATTTTGTATGATTTTCTCCAAAGAGTTTTAATTCCATTTCTCATTACTTCACCACAAATTGATTTCGATTGCAGCATTAACTTTGAGCAAAGGAAACAAGGGTGATATATAAAGTAGTAATCACAAATTTTTATACAAAAAGATTACTTTAAAGAAAAACAGAGCAAACGAGAAGTTATTTAAATAGTGATAAACATTTGTTATATTATTATCTCTAAGGTAATAACATAAGAAATGAAACTCTTTTTCAATTTCGATTTCATGCTTTTGATATCTTTTCACATTTGGCTCGTGATCTTGATCTATAGCTAGCCTATATACTCTTTAGCTAAGTGAGTAATCGTTATCTGCAGGTTATCGTTGAATCTTATCGCAGATTGTGAGCAGTTAACTCATTTGCCACTAAACAGCTTTTCTGGTGATTGATGAATGTTTCTTCGGTTATGTAAATTGCATAATAATTATTAACTCTGTCTCTGCGTTACTTTAAGCGCATTACAGTTACGATTATGTCGAAATCTGAAAGTAAATAACTGAAAACAGTTGTATAATATCGTCGTAACACTTAAGAAAATAAAAATGGAGATTTGTTGACGCAATTAGTGCAGCAATTAGATCACGGATTGGGCTTAAACGAAAAGATCTAAAGAGGTCATTTAATGATAACAATCATTTCGTTCTTGCGCGTCCCTCAACTAGAAGCGGAGCATCCGTTCAATTAGGCGTATCTATTAGGCGTTCGCCTTGATTGAATTTTGACTGAGGCTGCTCCTGTTCATTACTTTTCTGTTTTCCTCTTTCAATATCCGCCCACTTCCGCGAACATCATGCAAACATACCGCATTCGAAGCAAACATCTTTCATCTCTTATTTTTGATTCGAAAACAACAACGGCGGTGAATTGCTACAGTTACGACGATCAGAACGACGAAAACAACTTTGGAATATGGCTGCATATACGACAAAACAGAAAAATACAGCTCTAAAGCCTTCGATTAGGCAAAAATTTCATTATCGCTTAACATGAAAAATGCTTCTGAAATCACCGCATCTGTTTGTGCGTTAAAAGGTTAGAAGTTAGCCCAATTATTTGATATATGGTGCTGATGTTTTCGCGATTGTTCTAAGATCACTGAAATGGCTAGAGAGAAGAAAAGATAATTGCGAAATGAAGTACCAAAATGGAAGCGGTAAAAAAAAACCAAATGAGACACAAACCTTTTAAGAGATGCAAAGTTATGTAAAGTCTTTTGGCATAAATATTTCCTTAATATTCTTCAGCTCATGAAAAAAAAAAAACGTTTTTTTTGCGTTTTATTCGGAATACAATGCATTTACTCCGGTTTCATGTTGAGCCGCATCTAGATCATTAGTCCCCATCATCGCGCATAGGACCAGCGTTTGAGCCAAAGTAGGGACGCTTATTCATTGAAATTTTAACTCCTCCAATTATGTTCTTTTTGGTGTTTTCCGAACTCTTTTTACAGGTTTTCGTTGCTTTCACAGTTCATGCAGACCTCCTAGAAAGAAGGAGGACTTCCAGGAATTACGCTACCGATCCTTGATTGCAACGTACAGCTAGCCGACTTTCGACGGGATGAATTGCATCGTGAACGTGAAATTTTTTTTTCTTGAAATACCATTCCACAACGAATGAAATGTTCTCATAAACTCGAATTACTTTGGCTTCTAAGTTATAGATACGGTAATCTGAGGAGCTTATTCTTAGCATTGTCACCACAATAAAAAGCTCTCCCGAAAGGGGTATGTAGAACGAAAAAATTTTTCCTGGAAAACGAAGTCTACGCTGTAAGACAACGGGCTTTAGGATGGCGCTTCTGATACGGTGGAAAAACAAAACGATTATTGCTTCCAAAGCTATCACCTACCACCATAATTCGGTCGGATACGGCGATCATGACTTGCGATCAGTTGATCGAGTAGTCGACTAACGTTACTTTCGAGTCGATGTTGCACCATCGGCGATTTAACACTGAAACATTTTGTTGTTGATCCGATGAAAGAACGTAGTAACCGCTCAAGTATCATCATTTTGAACCGCTAGTTAGCTTGCGCAGCGATGCGCCACTGCCTGAAGGAGAATATACTTGTATTCGAAATGATCATAGATGACAAGGGTTGATTCGGCGTTGAAACTTATGTGCCTGAATCAGTATAGTTTTGAACTTTGGAGTAAATTTAATTGCGCAAATTAATTTTGAATACTTCTATATATTTTAATTTCAATAACAACATTCCAAAGTTCAAAGATATCGTAGTTCATATATACGCATTTCGATGCCGAATCAACTCTAATTCATCTCAACTCACTTGTAGCACACAACAGCTTTTTGAATCACTCGCAGTACTGTGCAAATATATACTAATACTTATACTGATCGCAATCAACCCTTTATCACTTACAAATGAAACGATTCGACGTCACGCTTTATCATATCATATAGACTGATATCACTAATGTATTTAATTAGGAACGATGGGAGGTTTGCATTTTATGTTGTTGGTTTGCTCGCTATCCATACAAAACTGTAAGAGCAAAATAATACCGTTCAGAAACTGAACGGAAAAAATCTTTTTGTAAAAAAAAAATTCAATTGGCATTATACACCTTGTAGCTAAATTGCCTACGGCATACAAACCAATTCATTCGATGCCCTCATTTTCGAAGTTTAATTCGAATCAAATAAACACTTTACGAGTTACGCCAACTAATACAGTTGACAACTTGAAATCTTCTCCCTTTAAATAGAACTAAAAGATCAGGAAAGCGATTCCAAGAGGGCTAATTGAAATGGAAACTCTTTGACGGACAAAACAATTTTCTTTTTGTTTTTTTGGCTGGACAGAAGGCGAAATCCACGTGATGAGCTTTTCGATTAGAATTGAAGAATTCCTAAAGAACTAGACGAAAAGATGTCAAAGTGACGAATTGGCATTTGGTATGGATAATTTCCGTTGTGAATTTGAAGCTGCAATATTTTTCCGCTACAATGGTTCGCTTAAGAAATCGTCGTACGATATCATTTCATGCTTAATCGAAGACGGTAAAAGCATATGTACTTCAAGAAAAAAGAACAAAAAATACTTACTATTCAGTATAATGAGCATCTCCTGCACGATATTCGATTTCCTTATCGGATTTCGAGAAGATATTCTGAAATGGTGATGAGCAATGATAATGCTAATAACTAAAATGAACGGCATACTCATCTCTGAAGTTGTTGCTTGCTTTTGCGTTGTTGGCCAATCAACACGTTAGGACGAAGCAATCAGTTAAACGACGAAATCGAACAAATAAAACCACAGTTGTTTGCAAAAAGCTCATGTATATACATCAGGATGGCGCATAAAAAATGTGCAAAAATTTGATTTTGAATTTCTCAATCTCAACGCTTATTGCGTAGAAGATGTCTACGGCAGACAAAAGATTTTACTTCATAAAATCTACTTTTAGAAATGCTGCAAATCAGGCAAACTTTTGAAGGTAATAAAAATTTCAATTATTGACTGAGTTTTTGAAAAAATAACATCAACGAGTGATAGCCGATCTATCTTGAAACATGTTGTTGTGTCTTTGAAATCATCGTATCAACGAGGTACTCTCTACGTTTCTCTGTCGTACTTACCTCAACCAGAATTGTAACCTTGCATGAATGTAATATATTTCTCGCCAAATTTGTTTACGGTTCGTAATGTTTGGACAGGATGCGGTGTCAGTTGACAGCTCGGTTGATCATCCCGTTCACTTGGGCGGGTCTGTAGAAGTAGCAGCGTGCAAGCTCTGTGAACTCAAAAATACGCTAACTAATAGCATCGTCTAGTGGAATGATCACAGGAAGCAGTTAAACTTCAAAGATGCCATACATATATCAAAGATGCCTGGAGAATGCAACACTCGCAGCCTCAACTAGATAGATCAGCGAAACAATCTTTTTCAGGAACTGTACATCTATTACTCTTCTTCATCTCAGCTCTCACACGTACGCAGACATATCAACTGGAGTTCCCAAGAAACCAATTTCCCTACGCAGGTAAGTTCGAAACTGTAGACGATTTCTTCCCTTCACTTTATTCAGTAGAATTCTCCTATGAGTATCGCGTCGAGAAACTTCACTCAATAGTGTAATAGTAAGTTCAATATGGTGTTCAGGGTGATTTCGAACCCATTGCCGTATGTATGGCGCACCTATCATGCAATCGAAGAGACTGTTCACTTTTCTCAGCAATTTCCCACATGTCACTAGCTTAATTGAGTATCTGATCTTTAAATAGCTTGAAAAATTGACTCTCAGGATCGCAAGAGAAGTTTTCGACATATGTTGAAGATTATCGCAAAAAGGTGATGAGAGCATCCAGACTGAAACACACTGTGATGAAGTTTTTGGTGCAGTAATACGTACTATTAGAAGTTATGATGTGATACCTTGTCAATCGCATTATGAACGTGCTAACTCATAAAAATTTTAGCTAAACAGAAGAAAAAAATAAGAGAAAACAAAAAATGAGTTGAAACTTGGAAAAAAATGCAAGTAATTCGTCCACACCGTTCACTTCAGTTACGTAAGAAAACATCATCAGCAAAATCGGCCTGCTAGCAGGACCAGTAGATCGGTATCGATTCGATCGTGCACTTCTTGCTGCATTTATGTTTAAACGTTTGAGGTTCGCGATCTTTGTATTAAAAAAAACAGTATCTTAAAAAAGTGAAATTTTTCGATCCCTCTAGGGGCAAAAATATTACCAAGCGATTCCCACTGTCCAATTGATTAATGAGGCTATGCGAATGCGTGACGTCGGATTGACACAATATCCGCTTTAATGACTCACCTGTCAGACCGGCTGGTTTTATGAGCTCAGAAATGATGAAAGCTCGAATTTTATCACGCCTGTTTGCTCTAACAAATTCCCTCTTAATGAAATGCTTTTTCGGGACCTAACTGACCAAACCTAGAGCACAATTGCTAATATGCGTGCACTTTCTTACCCATTTTTATGTAGACAACTCCTGATGCCATCTGTCAACTACTATGAAATTTAGAGTCGAAAATGAGTTGTAAATTACACCTACCCATTCTAGGGATTTGGCTTTAGCGGTTTCCCAGTTGAAATCAGCGAACAGTTGGACATGTACATTGATGAGTAGACACGAAGATAGAAATTCGTGAAGCACATCTGGAGCACTTTTGAAGAGAAATGCATCTAAGTGACTTTTAGGATCTCTGAATTGGCTAAATTCGTAATAGCCTGAACTGGTAGCTTGTAGCTGTTTCGATTTCCGTTTCAAACAAGTGCGCAATGCTCCAAATATGATGTTAACAACAACTCGTTATCGTTGAGTTGAGCGCTTTTTGAAATTATCTTTTTCTAGATTATTTTTTGTACTTTTGATTAGTTACTTTTAATTACCCTTTTTCTGTTCTTCGATTATTGGCATTCAACCGACAACGGTAATTGTTTGTAATGCTATAGAAGACGTCCACTTAGAATTGGATGCAACTTAAAGCGTTTAAATGTGACAAGTAGCGATATGGATACTTCTTATTCGGTTATGAGAGTCGCATTTGCATTTACATATATTTACGTGCGCATTAACGATCAATTATGAGCCAATGAAATTTGTTGCGTGCCAATTCCAATCGTAGGCATATTTTATCGATGGTTCAGAAGAAAACATTCGTAACTAATATATATCAGAAGCCAAAGTTACGTTTAGTAATTGGTTTACCTGAACTTACGACAATGAAGAAGGTATACTCTGTATCACTTACTCCATCTTATTAATTAGTTTTTTAATAATCTTCAGCACCTCTTCACCAACTGTTCACTAACCATGATGATGCTATATGATATCTCATTTATTCATGCTTCATAGAGTCCCAAGAAAAGCTGGGTCAATTAGATAGGCTTATAGCTCTAATTTAAGAAAAGCTTTAAGCGGGTGAAGAACACAGAATAAAAATACTCATTTTTAAGGCCAAACAACCATATAATAACAGCTCAAAGTATAATCTTGCGAAGCTTGATTGCCAAGACGTCAATGGTCGATTGTGGATGCGCTTTAACCAAATTTAAGGAGACGCAGACGCATCTCTTTCGAATTCGGATGAGCCTTCCACCATACAACAAGCACTCTTGGCTTTGAATAATAATAGCTAGCAGGCGATCATTGGAAGCCACAGTGAATCTTACAAATATGATTAGTTCAAAAAAGTATGCGCTCCTGAATAGAAACAATTCCATTAGAACTAGAATTTTTTTTTCAGTTTTTGCCGAAATTTTGTATTCTTGAACAAAATTCTCCCCTAGTGCAAAGTAAAATGCAAACATGGAAGAGAAATTTTTCATTTTTGAAAAAAAATGACGGAAATATTACAAAAACAGATCTTATTGAAGGCAAAACCTAATCTGTAGCTACATAAACTCTTCACCTAACGCCGGCTAGCATTGACTGCTTAAAAGAAGAATCTCGAAACGCCGAGAGTTTTCGATGATGCGTAGGACTAAGGTTCGATCAGCAAAAATCGATTGTTTGTGACTTCTGCTGCTCTCGATATGTTTTTACTTCTTTCTAATAAAATCAGAAATTCATGAACAATTTCAGATAGTAATCGCCTTGAGCATATTCTTCGTTACAAAAGCAAAAGCACACTATTATTTCCATTCAACAGCACGCAATTAACTCATGATCTCGAATTGAAGAAACGCTAAGGACTAGTTTATAGATGTTGGCCGATAAGCAGATGTGATACAGATTGTGAATCAAGTTGATGGACGAGACAACTAAAGAAAGACTCGAACTCATCATTTTTGCAACTTCATTTCGATATTAAGTTCCAATAAAGCCTTTTTGTTCCCAGCTAATCGAAAGCATCGATATGGCGGCTACGGATACCGATTAGGTATCCGTAGCCGCCTTATCGATGCTTTGAATTATTTCTGACATTAATGCTACAGGCGTTGCTGTCTACTTTTGATGAATTGCTAGTTCAAAAACAAAATATAAGTCGTGTTATTGATCAAGTAAAAAAAGTGATTGCTGAATGCATTCGAATAAGTCGGAAATTAAATTCTAATATGAATTTCATTTGCTTCAAGAACATAGTGATTGCTGATAATAATTTAAATTCTCGAGTAAGCCAAAAGAAACGATCGCTTCTGCGGTCATACATTACGATTGATCAATAATGTTTACAGTTCACTTACTGTAAATTGAGGTCATATTGCTTCTAAGTGACAAAAGTTTTATACTAATCCGCGTTGATCTCCATCGCTAAATTGATAGTTGATAGGATGCTATTTGAAGAATATTTATTGGAGAAATATTTCAACTAGTAGAAACGTAAGCAAAATGATAATTGTTTGATTATATATTTCAATGGCTTCAAATTAAAATAAGCAGGGATATCAGCATCCGTTAATTTTTCATAACGAAGTAGTCACATATGTTATTTGTCGTTTGCTTGCCGCTATTCAAATTATGAAATATGCACTGAATTATTCTCATTATGTGCATTGGCAAAATTGTATCTGCAAAACGCATTATGGCAATATCACATGTGCTCTTATGTATGTGCACAAATGCATGTCTGTACGACGGTAGTTGAAACTCAAGAAGTGAAGAAAAATTTATACATCAGAAAGACCTTCTCCACTTCATACCCAACTTTAAATTGATTCTTCCATCCATCGATGTTGAAGAGTTTAACGCATTTAGAAGTGCCAAACAAATTTACTTTCATTTCGCATCCAATTTAGCCATCAAACAATTGAGCAACAAGTGAGATTAGTTGTCGTGGAGGTGGCACGATGATCGTCTTAACGATTTCACTAAATATCTCTGCTGGTTTCTACCCAAAATTAACGAGAAATCTTATTTTAGCTGACTAAACCGCTAGTGCCACTACAGATTCGTTTGCGTGCGATCCGAACGGTGAAGAATGCAGCTCGAAAGGTTGCAAAATGTAAATAATTTTTCTAGCATCTTTATGTAAATTTTTTTAGGTTCAATGAACTTGGTCGGAAATTAAGTGGAGAACCGCTCTTGTAATGTTGGTGGTACGAAAAAGAATTCCATAATTCTGGCCTCAGTGTTACCTAGACAGATAGAAGAGAACAGATAGACGTGCTCATCCATGCGCAAATTAATGCTCATGGACATCACATAATAATAATGCACACTGCAAATGCGAAATACCGCAGAAAAGAGCTCATTCAATTTTGATATTTCCGAAAGACAAGAAGTTCAAAAATATACACTTCTTTTCATTATGCGGCATTCAAGTCGTTATTTATGCAGTTGTCAAATTATAAAACGGCGCCAGCGGCAGTCGAATAACATCTATCAAATGGGATGCACCCAATATCGAGGAATTTGCATTATGCATCCCCAAAGGAGTATTTTTGGGAACAGAATTGCCCGGTCCCTACTTTAGCTTGTCAATTAACTATGCAAATGCAGTCAGTGTTTACTCAACGTTAAAGAACTTATGTATAGAAGATCTATGACCAACTCTGTGCGAACAAATCTATGACCAACTCTGTGCGAACAATTGATTCATAGCAGATTGAAATCACAACAAAAAAATCTTTTAGTTTATGCAACAAGAAATCGGGAATTTTATTATGGATTTCTACTTGAAAATACTAAAATTAATTAATAGTTAAGTAAAGCAAACAAATAAAATCAATATAATTTATTGAAAGACCGATGAAAGATTGGTTAAGAGACACCCTTATACCGTACGCATGCGAATTGGAAAAAGGTAATGAATCATTTTTACGCTCTCCAATTCGGCCTCTTTCACACAAATTCTTATGCCAAAAAGTGAATTGGTGTGACTTTTTCTGTTTAGAAGGCCTTATCCAACTCACTTGTGGCATATGAATTGTAATACATTGATAGACGACACATCGAATAAAGTTCGGCTACTTGATCGATACAACTTGAGACGAAAATAGAGAGATTAGTCGTATCACGTTTTGGAGTCGATGAGTGATGCTCACCCAAAAAGCGATAAACTTTAACGTTGTAGCATAACGTTATTTGTTTATTAATCCGTAATAAAAGCATACAAATATTGCGCTTGTGAGAGTAACAATGCAGGAATTTAGACCGTTACGAGAACCATTTGAAGTTAACTTCGTCAACTTCTTTAATCCAATTTTCCACTTTGTCCTCCCCTTTTCCCTACTTTTATCGCACTGAAGGCTAACTGCCTTAATATTTCAGAAATTTTCTACACTTTTTATTTTTTACACGCATTTTAAAAATAATTAAAATGCACTGTGTGAAAGCAAAATGGCACCATAAATAGTTGAAGGGAGCGGAATGTGGCCGTCTATCCATTGCGATTTGAGCATACTTAATGCGCATGGCGCATTTGTGTCTGCCGATGTTGATTTGGTTTTATATCACGATTTACCGAGTTCTAAGCAGACAAACCCCTTTAAACGAACGGCTAAGACATTTTTAATTAAATGAATGAATGCAACAATGATAAGAAATTGTCTCTGTCCACCATTACTGCAAAATCATACTCGTAATGAGAATATTAGTTATTTCTGAAAATTTTTTGAAACATCTCCTCTTGACGATATGAACGTATGCGGTCGTTAGCTTGGACATTGCAGCAGTTGAACATATTGAACAAAGACAAAGCAAACGAGAAAGTTAAAGGAATTTTCAGCTGCAATCGGAAAACATTATCTATCGCAACCGTATAATAAACTTCCGGAATAGCCCGAGATTGGGAGTTTTTTTTTCGGCTTCATTTATAAACGGAATTATTTCAACTATTTCATGTTTGGTAATGAAAGGCTATTTTGTGCACGGTTACTAGCGCTTTATCGAATCGAATCGAATATATTAGGAATCGATTTTTTTCTTTATCGAATCCTTATGTGAACTTCATCAGCAAACTTTAAAAAAAGCAATTTTTTTAATACTATCTCGGAAAAAGGTCAGGAGAGGGTCCTTGTTTAGAGAAAGGTCCTTGTATTATTAAATATTATTATTATTTTGTTCGCTATAATTTGACTTTATTTATTAAATCATACATAATAAATTATATATACACCGGATTATGTGAAAATTTAGGCGCTAAGATATGAAAAGATATACGCCATTTTACGCAAAGCTCAAGAGCAATTTGATATGCGGAAACACGTAAGCCAAACCCTTCGGATGGATTATGTATCAATGAAGTGCACCATTGCTTTAAGAGCGTATGCGCTCGGTGGGACAATTAGATCCTCTGCTCGACTCTCTAATGTATTCAAGTAAACGGAACACTGAAAAATTCCAAAACAAAAAAAACAACATCGTCGATGTCTTTTCTGCTTTTTTTTCGCTCATTAATTCAGCGTTTGCAAAGCATTATAAAAAAGTCGTTTGAATTTCGAAAGGCGAAAAAAAGTCGCAAATTCTTTATTCACTGAGTGGGAATTTTTTCCAAAATATAAATTTGTTATTGAAATGAAACGAAATTAACTGAACTGAACCGAACTGAACTGAACTGAACTGGACGGACTGAACTGAACTGATTTTTTTTATTCTCATGGTAGATATGCGAAAATTTGAAATACGTTTAAAAGATGCATGTTAAAAATGGAGAATAACTGATCGATTAGAGAGGTCTTAATATCGTTTTAGAAAATCATAGTGATGCACAATGATTAGAGTGTACAAGGTGATTATTGTCTTAAGCATATTTTTTAATTTAATTCCGATTATTAGAGAGCAAGATTTGATATTTGCCTCAACGCTGCTTACAGAATCACAAGTTTCGAATCGTTCGTCTGCTTTCGGCCTTCTTTCAATGCTCCCTATAATTCGATAATCCTTCACATAAATTTCGTCTTCGTTGTCACGTAACAAAGTTAACCGTGAGAATGTGGTGTAATTGTCATCCTAGTATATCCAGACGCATTTTTGGAATATTTTTTTGCTCATTTAACCTTTTTTTTGTTTTATGAATATTGCCAAAGAAATTATTTTCATCGGTTATGAAAAAAATTTTGATTTTTATTGCAAGAAAAACTTATATTGAAAAACTAGAACTGTACATGATTTCTATTTATTATGCTGGTAAATTATGTGCAAGATTAGAAGCAAATATAATAAACCGTATTGGCTCATTTATAGCGTAACGCAAAATCGTATAAGTGATAAGTAATGGTCAATAGTTGGCTTTATGTGGCTGAATATGGCCAATTCCATTCAGTTATCGAGTAGAACATTGCGGCGGGGGACATGAAATGCTGTCAACATGAACTTTTACATAAGCGATATACGTTACCGAAATGAGAGCAGTCACGTTGATCGCCGGGATTTAAACACTTTTTTTTGGCTAAGTGCTCATAAGATGCCCAAACTTTGTCGACGAAAATTTTTTAAAATATCTCTAAGAAACGCTGTTCTATTCAAGTTGTTGATTTAAAAGGAATGAAAAACTTTTTACTGGTACATTAATAACACTGAGATCAACTAGGCGAATTTTCTCTTACACGAACAAAGATCATATTTAGGGGGATGGAAAATAAGATTCCCAATTGGGAAGCAAAATAAGATTCCCAATTGGGAAGCAAAATAAGATTCCCAATTGGGAAGCGTTGTTCATTGCACATAAATTACAATGGCAGTAGCCAATTACGGCGAGAGGCGATGTGATTAAGTCAGTGGTTCAACGAAGTGATATTGCCAAAGAAATTGAATGCACAATTCATTTGCATCAAACAAACACTATTGTTGTAACGTCGATACAATTAATTAACGAATGATTGTGAATGTTTCTATGAGAGTGTTATAAAAGTACGATTTTCATTCTAGAAGAAAAAAGAATAAAGTCAATTGTGCTTTTGATTCATACATAGCATGTAATCGTTGGAATTTTTATGCAAATTTTTATGCAAATTAAATTCCTAAGGAATTTTAGTATTTTTAGGAGTGATATTTGCAAAAGGGAATCGAAACTTCAGCCATTCACATGAAATTAGAAATAAAGTGAATTTCATGAGCTACGACGGTAAAACGAGCGAGCATCGATCCTTAAAAAACCATGAGACAGGAGAAAAATCATAAAAATGCGATCATAAATCTTCATGAAAGATTGCGTTTGAATTTTTAGGCATTTTATCGTTCACAAACGAGAATGATGTGTGCAATTCAAGTCAAAGGTGCCTGCAAATCTAAGTCAAAGATATCTGCAACTCAAGTCAAAGGTGTTTGCAAATCTAAGTCAAAGACATCTGCAATTCAAGTTAAAGGTGTTTGCAATCTAAGTCAAAGATATTTCCAATTCAAGTCAAAGGTGTTTGCAATCTAAGTCAAAGATATTTGCAATTCAAGTCAAAGGTGTTTGCAATCTAAGTCAAAGATAGCTGCAATTCAAGCCTAGGATTTAGAGCACGACTCATCCACGCTCATACAAAATGAATGTGAACTGTATTTGTATCTTTTTAACTATCACTTTCGGAGATACCCAAATGGTACGCTATCGATGTTTGTAACTGAAAATTACTAGAGACGTTGTTTGAAGCGATGAAATGATATTCATTCATTGATTTTGGTTGAGAGAAAATGAGTCAATAGCCAATCAATCGGGTGCATCTATCTATGTGTCGAGGTTAAAAAAAAAAGAGAAACAATGATATTTCATGGAAGTTGAAGAACGAGAACAAAATTGAATATTTCCAATCCATAAATAAAATCCAAAAGGCTGAAAAGCTTAAGAATTTAATGAACACTACTCAAAGAAATTCGCCAATAATATATAGAGGTATGGCATGGCTTTGAATTTCAAGTGGAACTTAAGCAACTGAAGTATCAAAACGATGAAACAAAGAACGAAAATGAATTTGAACGTGTCTCATTTAAACGTTGAAAAATAACTTACAATATCAGGCATAGTTGAAATGACTGAAGGTAGTAGAAGTGAAATAAAGAAGCATTTGAGGATTATCATTGTAGTGTTGAGCTGTTGCACATGGTTGCGCATCGAACCGTTTAGATTAGACGCACCAGTCGAGAACAAGCCACATCTCTGATGCACCAAACGGCTGCCATCATTGTGACACGCCCATCGCGTTTCGCTCAGCTACAGATTCCGTTTTCATCGTCAAGCAGCTAGTTGTGAGCACTTCTGAAGCAAAACAGTCGAAAAGCAAGTATCAATCATGCTTTCGCGATAGCGTTCGCAATCGACATCTTAAACATGCCAAACATAGTGACGTTGTCGGCGACTCATCATGATGTTCCCTATACGTTCTTTCTTCGGGAAAAACTAAATCAAAGTTTCTTGAGATAGTTGATACGCAAATATTCAAATTACCCTCCCAATCATTTGTGAGAATTTTGAAAACGTAAAACGTTTAGGTGATATTTCAACAAAAAACAACTGCAAGAAAATCGTGTTGATTTGAACTGCATTCTTTACTGGAACGGTCAACAAATCCACATATTTCAGGTTTTATGCAAAATTCACTAACATCGACAACGATACGTCCCACAAGAATTTAATGCAGCTATCAGTTAATCGATCACTAGCGCACAATTGTGGGACCCATTAGGCATACGTTACAAGTTAGCATAGCAAACGCGCAAGTTAGATCAAAATCACAAAACAATTTGATCACGGCAGCTAACCTGTACTTCTAAAGCTAGCGGATGAGCTAAGCAGCATAATGCTAAATTTATGATGGATCAAACAAAACACGCCAAACAATAGATCAGAGTGACTTGAAGCTGCTAGAAATGAGCCGAAAAGTAACAGTGGTGGAAGCACATGTATTTAATGAGTCCAACAACATGTTGAGACAATACGGCAAAGTATCACGACACATAAATGAAACGCACATACGGTTAACATCAACTAGATATTTCGGAACGAAAAAACGATCTAAAAAACAGTGCAAAACATCATTGATCGAAAAAGAATGTCTTATGAAGCAGAGTTACCTAAGTGAACAACTTCACTTAAGATAGTATGCGAAACTTTCTTAAGAGGCGAAATTTTAAAAAAAATAATGATATTTAACAACATTGACTGCCGTATGACTAGTTTTCATAACAGTCAGTAAGGTCGAATTCTATGAAACAGTAATTTTAGCAAGGAGAGTGTCATTGGTTAATGAGGTGA
>JPKZ01002485.1:0-43532 GCA_000803305.1 Toxocara canis | reverse complement strand
GCAGGGGGGGGAGGGGGGGGGAGGGGGGGAGGGAGGAAGCGGAGCGGACACTTCGGCTACCGAGCCATGGAGAGCGAAGCATGAATAGGTGAAAGAGTTTAGGAAAGTGATTTTCAGCAAATACCTAGGTTCCTCCTCTTCTCTGCCTGAGAAAGCAGGAAAACACGCGCCACATATGAAGGTAATAACACAATGAGAGGGATGGGAGGAGGGGGTATAATATAGACGACGTGGTCGATGTTACATGCCAAAGGCGGCAACTGCTGCAAGTTAATGTTGGCGATTCGTTGCTGGTCTGTTGATTGAGCGCAATGAGGAGGAGAGCGAGCGCTGAACACAGACAAAAATGGATTTTCCCAAATGCTTCCGAACGAATTACAGAGACCAAATATCAACCAATGGATCGAAAGATCAAACCGTCAATTCTCGAGAATGCAATGCCAAGCAATTATGCCAAAATTCTTTAAATGCCAATAAAAAGTGCCAAAAATGCCGAAAAATTCCAAAAAAAGAATGCCAAAAAAATCTTTAAAAAGAAGCAAACGAATTCTAGGCTGAAATATCAGCTTTTTAAACACACCATGCGCATGACCGGTAAATTAAAATTACGTCAACTGATTGGGCTCGAAACTCGCTATGTTTAGTTTTCCTGCTAAAGCTTCGATCTAATGAATTACTGTGGCTAATTCCAATAGCGACTGGTAGCTGCCGTTATCAGATAAGGCTAAGGAAAGATTTGAAACTTCAAAAGCATTAGAGTTCTACAACAAGTTTAGCACTGCGATGAGTCTCTGATTTTCATTTAGCAATTTCGATATAAACGGTGATTATTAATTTGTGCGATGTGATCGTTATTGATTGATAAGAACAGTTAATACATGCGAAATTACTCTTGTGTCATACGAACGTTTACGATAATAACTCATTATGCGCACATATAACCACTCTCAAAGTGTATGATACAAAAAGTGAACAGTTTAGATGGTAAGACAAATTTGGACTTCCAACATAAAAAAGTACCGACCGATCAATATGTCGAACGAACGTTTGCATAACCAAAGTGATACCAAATGGTCAAAACATTGACTGGATATGTGGAAGAGCTAGAAATAGAAAGTGTTGTTGAAAAGAAAGGCTGCGATGAGACACAACAGCAGCAGCAAGAAACGTTGAACGGGTGTGAAAAGTTTCCGCTCATGTTTAACGCGTAACGCCCTAAACGCCTTGTAGTGCTAGTAATCAACGTATCTGTTAAACGACGAAATACTTTCATTGATTGCTGCTTCTTCGCGAGAGAAATTTTTAGTGAAAAATATGAAAATAACATGAATGATTAGTTACATTTATAACACATATACGTGTTAAGAAACATGAATTCTAACACATTTCAATAGCTTTTTATTAGAATTTTGGCATTCAAACAAAATAAATAATTTCTGAATATTTATATCGTTCGATATTTTTGACCGTTATGGCGAGCAATATGTCCATGTCGGCGATGAGATGTCCAGAAAAAAAAACTGAGTTGTTTGTCTACTCTTATGCAATTCGTGTGTCGTCATAAGTGACGCAATAAGTATCATGTCAAATGCCTCAAACATAGCCGGCTTGGCTAGCCATCGTCATTTAAAAAAAAAATAGTGCGTGTTTCAAATCTCATTTCGATGAACGCACTTTTTACAACTGTAAGCAAGTCAACAGGCAATATTGCATTTGGCGCACGCTCGAACCCAGCATGCCTACTTGAGCTTTTCGGATTGTTAAGAAATTCCATTTAGTCATTTTTATTCACATTTTCCTTGGACATTTTTTTTCTTCTGTGAGCAATTAAATTTCTACAAACAAGAATGAGAACCAAGTTTTTTTTGGCGATTCAAGGTTGAGTTACGTGCCAACGGGGCTCGAATCAATGACCTTCCTTTTTTTTTTCGAGCTGATGTTTTTTTTAATCACCGAGCAAGACTAGAAATAATATGTCGATGAAACACCGACACTTATGTTTCAAAAAAAGAGTATTCCTAAGAAATTAACACCATAAAATATCCTCGAAACTAATTGTAGTTCTTGCGAAGCGAACCTATAGCGGTGGTGTGTGACGATGAGGTGTTATCTCGTTGGTTAGCTATAGTATTGAATGAAATTCCACTCTAATATATAACCATATATACTCCAACTTACTCTTACTGTAATGTCGTGCATCATGCTCATATACGACGACAAAAGCACAACGAAAATCGCGCATATTTTGCGGCGAAATGAGGCTGAAGAGAGTAATTAGATAATTATATAATTATATAATTATTAAAAAAAACTTTCTGCTTGTAAATTATATAAAAAGAGCCAAGGTCATTGTAACTTCTTCAGAAAATAATTCTGAAATCGCGAGAAAATAGTTACTCTCTTTCGCAATTCGTTCCCACATTCATTGTTGTCGTAGCAACCCAAAAATCAGACGTGGAGCACGGGAATCATTTGTAAGCAAACACAATTCCGCCATGTCGAATACTGTTGTGTTGTAAAATAGACCCAATTCGGTAGCGTTAATTTGTATGCGTATAACCTTATATAAAAGAATCGCACACTTCAGTTGGTTGAGTAGTGATCGGTTGGCTCACCAATTATTGCGATACATCGTCAAACGGTACATAACTTAAACGCGTTGGTCGATGCCAGAAGTGCCAAGGTGGATAACATTTACACTGTAAAAAATTTAAGTGTCCATCCCACTATCGGCTTACCTTTGTAGACGGTAGTTTTGCGAAATGCAACAAGATCTTATTGCGTGTAATAGTAAGTGCAACAAAAATCAAAAAAGATCGTTGAATAACGAAAACAGCGAAATCAAACTGCGGAAGTGCATGTATGTGAGATACTGTTTCCTGATACTGTTTTCATACTGTTTTCATATGATTTCCACATCTGTGTGAGACAGAACGAAATGAGCGACAATACACGAGGCATCTGTTTTTGGTCGTATGAGTAGCCTCCTCTGGTTGTTTCTTAAAGTTATTCAACAATTTTTTGAAATTTCATAATTTTTAACTGTATAAAAATCACCTATGGTCACTTTGCTGAACTTTTAAAGTGGTTTCCATGAATTCGATGCATCCGTTCTTCGACAAAAAGGCGGAATTTTTTAGAACGATTAAAACAGTTAGTAATTTCGATGAAGATGCTGACTATCTTTTCACAAAGTTTGACTGGGTGAACTCCATATCCGATCACTCTCTCCTGAATTCCTTCATTTGCATATGAGGAATGAGAGGGTAACGCCATAATAATTTTTGGCCAAAGACTGGCTGTTACCATGACGTATCGAAACGTGAAAACAGATGGACATTCGTGTATCTAACCTTTAAAAGAACATGAGATCAATTCTCATGAGATGGTGCTTTGAACGATTTACCAATGTTCAACAAACAATAAATGTTGTATGGTTACCTAAAATGAGCACAAACAAAACAGTTAGATCAACAGTCCACGTACAGTGCAAATAGAACAACAAAATGAAGCTGAAAAAACGAGAAACTCATCTCAACGTCAAATTTAAATAATGACGAGAAAATAACGCATTACTCGATAAAAATTTCACAAAGGTTTTTTCACTCTAATACCAAAAGCTAAAAAGTACCAAATTGGTCATAAAGAAAGCTGCCGCCTTTCAGAAGCAATTCGCTACATATTTTATTTGTTCTAGCAACTTAAGCACTGCTGTACGGTGAATAAATAGTTGTGGAAAAAAAAAGCTTTGAAACGGAATGTTATAGTTTGAGAACAAAATGAAAACGAAAATAAATGCACTTAGTGGGAAGAAATTGGGTGGAAAAACGGCTAGAGAAAAAAAGAACGAAAAAAAGGCAAAAGAAAAATAAGAAAAATTGGCTGAAAGCAAACTGAGCAAATGAAACGAAAAAAATATCCGAAAGGCCAAGCTAAATCGAAAGGCCAAGCTAAATCGAAAGGCCAAGCTAAATCGAAAGGCCAAGCTAAATCGAAAGGCCAAGCTAAACGCACATACAAACAGATGTTATACGAAATGGATGCTAATAAAAGCACAAATTTTAGGCAAAAAAAAACAGAAAGAAGAATATTCAACGGTCACCAAAAAAACAATTCCCACATGATTTGACCCAAAACCAACGAATATAAATATTATGCTGATGATGCGCAACGGTGCCGAACATGAAATTCGATTTGAAGGGGCGAATTTGAATATCAATTTTTAATTCGACAATTTATGGGTTTTTTTCTTCGCTTCATACAATTCCTTACGCAAATCGATCATTTCATTTCAAGCATTTTTTTTATTATTATTGCAATGATAATAAAATGATAATAATAATAACGACTGGTGAAGATAACGATTGGTGATAATAACGTGATAACGCACTGATAATAACAACTGGCGAAGATAGAATATGAGCACAAAAATTCTAATATATCATATAAAGATAGTGTCAAAAAAATTATCGAATCTTCACTTAGATAAGGAGTGAAGAACCGTATCAATATCAATTAATGCCGGGTTATCGGAACAGCATTTCTCGCATGCTATTTTCCTCTTTGGCCGTTCACCGCTCAGCTGTATCAATTAAAGCATAACGTGATTGCTTTCTCCTCATTGCAAGTTCCAGATGACAACTGCATACTAGGATGCGAATTGGACAAAAAAAAGATAGAAACAAAAATAATGTGTATCAGAAAACAGAGCACTTTAACTAATTCTTTCGTCTGAGAAAACTTAGGCAACCATCGATCATTATTTTAAATAATTAATATGTTTCACATACGGTACGGGAAGTTCGACGCCAAGAACCGCTCAAATCTTATGTAGTTTCTCAGTGGAACAGCGAAAGTAAGATGAGATAGCCGTATTTTTTGTGGTTCATTATTTCAGTGAGATAGAAAAATATAATGTGAAAAAAAAAACAAAGCCCTAATCAAGTAATATCGAATTGCATATTAGGCTTAGAATATTATGCATGATGCTGTTGCTGACGGGAGAATTAGTTCAATCGAAAAAGCTCTTTCTAATTGCTATTCTAACTTTAAAGTAAGATATTAAAGAGTGCAATTGTTATTTACTAATTTCGTTCAATTCTATTCAAACAATATTCTTTCGGTCGCAGCGTTGACTTGAACTTCGGTTTAACATCATTGTTATCTGGCAATGTAAGCAATACAACTAACATAGAAACAAGTGGAAATGCGTTCCAATCGGTTGGGATGATATGCCCTTTTCCGATTCACTCATTAAACCAGCTAAAGTTACTAAATGTTCGAAAAGGCCGATTATTTAGATTTTATCTGAATCGATTGCTTTAACAAATCTTCCGCTAGAGATTTGGTTTTGTGTGGCGCAGTTCATGCAGTACTTAAATCGATCAGCTTTAAATGCATGCAATTTCCTTTTAAGGTGTGTAGCTTCATCTAGTGTCGACAAATGTGCTTGAATTTGGAGCGGTTCAGGTGGAAAGCCTAAGGTGCAGAAAATACTGATAATCTTCACGGCTCTAATTTAAGTAGTTCTCGAGTTCAGACTAACTGACAGACAAAGATTCGCATATGTACAAACGATGAAACACGAAGTCACCATAACACGCTTTATAAATTGCAAATTCTTCAATATATATAAAAAGGATGCCTATGGCATCAATTTGATGCTTGTGGCATCAATCTCCAGAAGGACAGCTGCCTGACGTGCAAAGATTATCATAGATGGGACACTGACTATTCGTGCAACAAGTGATCACGTTAAATGCTATACTGTCTGAACGATCACCGACAAAGAATAAGTTGGATGATGAAAAACGCAAATAAGAGTTTCCGGTTCGGTCGCTCAGTGAACTTACCCATCGCAGCCGAAGTGCACAAAATTCTTCAGCACTCTTTACTTCATTCTCCTCATTCAGTAAGCGCACTGAAGCAGAACCTTCTAAGAACAGAAGACAGTCAGCGTTGTCGCCAGCCATACAATTCAATTCAGCACTGAATATATTCTAATGGAGGAAAAAAAAAGCAAGAAGAACGAATTAGTAGAAGACAGGTGGAATACATGCGAGATGCTTGGTGCTGTCTTTGGCATGTTCTTTCTTTACGCAAGCTCATTTCATGAAAAAAAACATGCTTTCATGCTTACAGCTCTAGCTTCTTTGTTTTCCGCTTATATATGAATGCATTCACTCACACACACACACACACACATGCATATATTCATGCATACATACGCACATACATAAATATGCACAAACATTCATACAAACGATTTATACTTGTGAAGCAAACTGATTCCGAGCAGACGATATAAAATTCTTGAAATAGTTGGTATCTGTGCAAAATGGACTGTCAAGATGTTGCTTGTGGCTATCGAACTTTTAAGGCAGTAAAGATTGTACGTTTTTTTTAAAGCAATCAACACTAGAAAAGAAGCCTTGCTACTATCGAAGCTTTGTCAAATAATCTACAGTTGAAGCGCCCTGATAGAAAGCACTACAAGAGCTGAATTTGTGAAAAAGTACACATATATAAATGCTCAGATGCAAAACTGTCATGAAGTGTTATGTTTTTTTTCGATATCAAAGAATGATCGACTAAAAAATTCCCATCTACCGTAGACAGCACTAGATGGCAGTAACGGTTGAAATGTACGTAAAGCATGCCAGCAGAAAACAAGCTAATTCTCAATCAATGGCCTCATTTTTCCCCACCTATTTCAACATTCGCCAGCAGGCCGGCCACCAGGCGATGTACCAGCGACCACAGCAATATGGAAAGTAAAATGGGAGGATGCTGCGACGTCGAGATAACGTTGTTCGGATGCGGCGAGCTCAGGATCGCGACAGATGGAAAAATTGCCGGCTAAATCGATGGAGAATGAAACCACAGCTGTTCAAGGTATTCAAGGTAAGGTATTTCAACACTGGAACTTTGGTTGCGTTAAACGAAACATTCATTGCGTGTAACAGAGAAATGCGTCAAATCTCCATACGGCACGATACGCCATTATCGGTGTTTGCTGACTCAGCAATAATTTTCGTTCGGCATGTTTTACATGTTTTGCAGAAATATTACTGCATAAGAATTAGTGAAGGTAAGTAAAAGTGATACGGAACAGCGGAACATGTCAACGAACACCACTTACTGCTACTGTTTCCCTCATCTTAATTTTCCAATATCGCAAGAGAAGAGGTTATATTTTAGTCTGAATTAAATACTTGCTATTTTGAAGCGATGTGATCGACAAATAAATCATCCTCTTATCTCTTCAATTTGGCCACTTTGTATGGCACAAACAAGTTATCGCGGTAATTATTTTTTCAAAAATGTCACACGTCAGAGAACTTTAAGAAAGCCGCTGGGCATCGAAGGAGGAAAACAAAGCTCGCCTGTCCCGAATTGGGCCAATAAAGTACTGTTAGCATAATCTTGAGCTGTCGCAGCACAGAATAATGTAGCGCAGCTCAAAACTAGTTTTTAAATTTTTTCTCAGTAATACGGATGTATTATGGCAGTAATAACGGCAGTAATTGCTGCCAATTACTGCCAATAATGGCAGTAATAATGGCAGTAATATGGTAGTAATTGTCTCAAACGATCACTCATTTCGCAATTCTGGCGGTGATAAATATGCTTTTGTACGTCTCATTGTATTGCAACACTTCTCTGTTTCTTTTGATCTTTTGATGAGCATTAAACCGGCTGTATGTTATGTTCACTGTTGTGGATATTCTGAGCGCTCATCGTATCTTGGAGTTCTCAGGTTGGCTACGGTAAAATCATCTATACTGGTTTACGGTCAAGAGTTGGGTAAGTGGAGCGGTGGGCTACAACGGGTATTCATAATGCAACGCTCGCTCGTGCGAGGAGAGGAGTTTCGAAAACGATATGAAGAGATCATTGTCAGGAGGAAAGAGAGGGATGTTGAGGGGACAAGGAAAATATGAAAACTGCATCAATGCCTTAGGATATAGGAAGAACAGGCTATAAACCTCGCATCCACTGCTCCATTAATGTCCCCATCTCCTTCTTCTGAAACTTTTTACCTCGTAGGGCAGACTGTTGTAGTGTAAGGTAGTGTCAGTTCTCTTAATTGATGGTACTGCAGTTTTAGCGAAAGAATTCTCGACATTTCTCAAGCATAAATATGGTCATCATTGCATCGTAGTTGTCATAAATAACACCAGAAAATATGGGCATCGCTTCGCCAACATCCATTCCAATGATTAGACAAAGTCAAAGTTTTCCGAAGTTGTATACGATTCCGTGCAGCAATTCGAGCTAGTGCAACTGACCTTTCACTCACCACAAATATTCCATATTGACATTTTCGTCTTAAAATTGACTGCGGTACCCAACCGATAGTTATACGCATGATACGACCGTCCACAATGATTGGTAAATGCATATGGTAACGTTAAGTAAAGTAAATCAGCGAAATGAAACCTAGTCAAAGTCCAGCATGTCCCAGTCGATGAAGATTATTGCTTGGTTTCTTTTTGTTTTTTTTTTTTGCTGCAACATATCCAATCCCGAAGATCATTATTATTATTCGTATCTTGTTGTATTTCCGAGAATTCGCGCTAATTACGCTCATTATACACTATTTAGATTGACTGGACATACAAAGTAATAAATAAGCGTCCTCAAAAAAAGTTGATATGATTTTGCGCAGCTGCAACATGTCTCGAATTCAAAAAAAAATGTCAGCTCTTGCTCTCTTCTTGACTCGCGTTCAAATCAAAGATCTGTGGTTTGTATGAATTCAGAATTCAAAAATTACTGCGCAGAATATATAGAATAGAGTCCCAAAGTTTGCTGAATGCGCCTAAAATGAGAGCGCTCTTATAAAACATCACGGTATAATTGTATATACCGTGACGGGACATACATATATGCCGTCTTCTAGAAAAGATAAAATATATTTAAAAAACCCTCGAAACTGGAAACAAACTACAACACATGAAAAACTTCGAAAGGTCACTGACCTCGGTGGTTACTTGAATTTCTCGGCAACGGAATTCGAAAACGTTTTGCAAGTTTTTGAAGTGCATTGACCAGGTTGACGGTAGACGCATTCAACAAGCCGGTAAAATACCTCAGATTTGCACACAGATGGGTTTTAAGTTTATGCACTTAAAGTAAAAAGTTTTGGAATAATGGCTGCATCGTAAATATGCACACCAAGAGACCGAGAGCTCTTTGCAATAATATTATTAAAGCGAAGGTCGTAGTTTCTCGGCGATTCCTGGCTTTCATTTTTGATTATTTTTCAGGATTTTGAGATCAAAAAGACCAAAACGAAAAGAGCAGTTGCCACGCAAGCGATAACTTGTGCTACTTTTACAAAGCATCTTCCATGACTATGAGGTAATGACAAAAAAAATTTAACGTTTCACCGTACATTTGAGTGGTTATTTCGGGCAAAAAATCTCTAATAAATCGTCCATGCATAGAATAGTGTTCGACTCAGAAACAGACCCCTGGGGTACCCCCGACGTTGTTGGTTTTGAGGCTGTTAAAATAGTATCGATCATGGGTTGCGCATCACAAAGCTTGTGCACATAGAACGTTTAACAAGCAACAGATGATGATTTGTGTGGAAATGTTGAATGCAAAACAATCAGATGAAGGCGAAAATCTCGGGAAAAGTTTCGACAAAATTCGATTCGATTATGGAATGTGTAGTTTGGCTATCGGCTGGATTTATTCTTTTTAATTTTTTAAATGAACCATCGCAAAACTTCGATCTTATCTGACCCAGATTTCCTAACAATACATACTTTTGTGAGCGGATCACGAGTTTTACGTAGTGCAAAAGTTAACTCAAATTGTAACTCAAATTGTAACCCAAATTGTAAAACTCAAATTGTAACCCAAATTGTAACCCAAATTGTAACTCAAATTGTAACTCAAGCTGTTAATTCAAATTGGACAAAGGTAACTGAAATTCATTGAGAATATATCCTTTGGAATGCATTGAGAACACGACACATGCAACAAACGCTCATATCGCGTTCATTCGTTCAACGCTCATTTAAGCAAAAAAAAAAAGAACGGACTTTCAATCACGTAAGCTCGGCTCACAGTGTAATGGAAGCTTTGTAGCCTTTAAGCTGCTGCGGAATGCCATTAAAATGAATAATTCACCGCAAATGCGACAATCAAAATGGACTTCCTTGGTGACAGACATATTCCCTTTTTCTAATCACAATTCAGTAAATATCTACTTCATTTTAACAGCTCATTTACCTCTATTCATATTTTCTCCCTATCATGATGATTAATTACCAACAAAAAAAAGTCAGCTTAATGAGGCTCATTCATTCGAGTTCTGTCGATTTGTTTGCCACATTAATGAGCTCAATACGCCGCTAAGTTTTTAAGAAACGCGTTAAAAGGTGCTATGCAAACGACACTCTTGGAACGCATATGACGCCACGGCCAGAGCGAATCCGAGATGTACAGCGCCTATTATGTATGTATAAAACATTATTAGCTGCAGAAAGATGGATACCTACGTAAAAGGGATCAGCAAGCCAATCACGTGTTATAAATGTGCGCTTGCATAATAGCTTAAAGGGTTTCAGAAGCACGACGGACTTTTGATTGGGGATAGGAATGAAAGCTTTGTAGCCTTTAAGCTGCTGCGGAATGCCATTAAAATGAATAATTCACCGCAAATGCGACAATCAAAATGGACTTCCTTGGTGACAGACATATTCCCTTTTTCTAATCACAATTCAGTAAATATCTACTTCATTTTAACAGCTCATTTACCTCTATTCATATTTTCTCCCTATCATGATGATTAATTACCAACAAAAAAAAGTCAGCTTAATGAGGCTCATTCATTCGAGTTCTGTCGATTTGTTTGCCACATTAATGAGCTCAATACGCCGCTAAGTTTTTAAGAAACGCGTTAAAAGGTGCTATGCAAACGACACTCTTGGAACGCATATGACGCCACGGCCAGAGCGAATCCGAGATGTACAGCGCCTATTATGTATGTATAAAACATTATTAGCTGCAGAAAGATGGATACCTACGTAAAAGGGATCAGCAAGCCAATCACGTGTTATAAATGTCCGCTTGCATAATAGCTTAAAGGGTTTCAGAAGCACATTATCGACGGACTTTTGATTGGGGATAGGATATCGAATTTAAAACAAGTTCTAATCGATTCGATTCAGTATTATGCGTGGAGTGAGCTTTTGAGCGGGGACAGAATTGGTATTTCTGGTAATTCTGTTCCTGCAGAATCGGTATTTCTGGTATTTCTTTCTGCAGAATTGGTATTTCTGGTATTTCTCTTCCTACAGCGAAAAGGTAAAACTTAAGGAGGAGAAAAAAGTTTGGGAAGAAAGCCATCATACCCAGCTCTATCTGGTATATGTTTGTGGAACAATCAAAAACTGGTTGCCCACATGTAAAATAACCAAACTGCCAGCAAAAAATCGCACTCAACTGATACACTGATGGGCATTGGTCGTTTTGGTTACTGCAATGAGCTATCCTTTTGGCCCGGCTGAAGTGCAACATACAAAAAACAGCATCATTTTGATAACTTGGCAAAAACCATCACAATCGAATGAGAGCATCTCCGGCTATCGCTTAAATCGAGAATA
Organism: Toxocara canis; assembly: GCA_000803305.1. Lineage (NCBI taxonomy): Eukaryota > Metazoa > Nematoda > Chromadorea > Rhabditida > Toxocaridae > Toxocara > Toxocara canis. The sequence goes on along the minus strand of JPKZ01002485.1, from coordinate 31,908 downwards.
TCTATCTGCTTTCATTCAAACTATATAAGCGCAGCAACTGGAAGCAAAAGCGTATATGAAAAAAAATTCGTTGACAAGGTGAGAGATGCAAAGTGAAACGTTTGTGGAATTAGCAAACTATGAATTTGTCTCTCACCATTTCAACGATAGTTATGGAAATTGAACCAACAATCCATCACAACACTATATACATACTCTGCTAGTTATACTAGTATGTTCAACATACTTCCGCTGGTGAAGAAGCATATATACGAGCTAAAGTAGCTGCGCAACCGCGGCAATGTATTGCTTGTAGAAAATGGTTGTAAACAGACTGTAGCAGTTTGCATACTTTTGAAAGCAAACTCTAATCCGTGTGTTCACACTCTTCCCATTCCATCGCGTATGAACTGATACGTATCGATTGGTCGAAAGAATGTAACAGGTACAGAGGCGGATGAGTTCGAAAACGTTGAAGTGATCATAAATAAGTGGTGCCTTGTTTCAGTTGCTAACGAATATTCAACAGTCAAAAAATAAGTTAGTTTTTTGTACTGATTGATTGCACTGGCATATCACCATATTTTCTGCATTTTGAAAAGAAAATGAATAAAATATGTAGGTAGAAGAGAAAGTTTCAAAGAGTCCTTTTCTTTAAGACATTTCTTTGTTCGGTGGTTTTCCGGAGTCGAAGCTGTCGAGAATGGAATGTTTTTGACTCATAACGATGTAATTTCACTTGTGAAAAATAATCTTTCAATCTGCACAGCGTGGCTAACCTTGCGGCCGTAAGTAAGAAGCGTCATATTAACAACATGAGGAGCTAAAATGCTTCTGGACAGTCAAATGGTCTCATTTTATAAGTAACGAGTAAAAGTCGAATCGCGCGTGTTTTCTTTTGTTTACCTGTTTTTCGCGGCAAAAAATAAGAATCAAATGTAATGCTCGCGAATAGCAAATATGGCTTTCGGAAGTATTGATGTGAAATGCTGAAGTCGCCATCTCGATATTCATGTCACCTGTTTCGTAAAAGATCGTCTACCACTTAATGAGTACTATTGGCCTCAAAAAATCAAATCAAAGGCGAAATAGATGTTCGAGCAAAGTTACATCATTTGCAGGGCGGTAGTAGCTCAGTGGTAGAGCCCCCGCTTCGCGTATGGGGAGACCTGGGTTCAGTTCCCGGCTGCTTCTCAACATACAACTGACAATCCAGCTATCGGGTGGTGTTAACAACTAGCTACAACAGCCAAATAGATGGTCGTTGCTCGGCGTGCGATTCCTCAGTGACATCGGGACATCGCACTGAAAACCCGATCGGTAGGTAAGAATGAGAAAGAATAAAAACAAAATATCTTCCTCCTCTACCTTTATCGTCTGACGTAGGCTGCGAATGAGGAGTCATGTTTTTTACTAAATCGTTATCACTTAAAAATAGCCACATAATAAAACACCAATCTGATAATATTTGAAATCGTGTTAAACAACTAGACGCAATCGCTGCGTCAAGCAAAATTTTTACGATTGAACAAAAAAGCAAATTTTTAACGGAAGATCAAAGGTCGAAACAAAATGAATAACTGCATGATGACGAATTAAGACAGTAGAAGACTCAGATGAAAGATGCAAAAGGAGCATTGACAGCGGGCTATATGACGATAGAAGAAGTATATGAGGAAGAAGTCAACGAATGGAAAGAAAACAAATAAGAAAAATGAAAGACGAGGTTTCTTTAAAAATGAAAAAAAAAACCCCACCTTTCTCGTTTCTTAAGAAAGAGGAAAGGAGGAGGGGTGAAAGAAGAGAACGAAGAAACAGCGATAGTAACAAATAAAAAGGTGAGGTATATTTTTTTTAAAAAAAGTTCTCGTTTTTGTTATACAGCAACCGTTTGAGTTCACAGAATCATCGAATTGCCTCTGCCATGAATAGCGCCTTACATGCTGGAAAAAAAATTACTTTATTCTACGCAGAATCTACCGCCAATGCGCAACAATGGGTGGGCCATGACAGCGCGACCCTCTTCTTGCTGTGACCTGTCATGCACCTTTTGCACTTCTTTCACTTTCCAGTGCTGTCTTATCGATCAAGTTCAGTTCCCAGTATTTTGGCTAGGGCTACCCCACAAATTGTTATTGTTCAGAAAATTCATTTCCGGGGCTTTGAACGGCGCTGAGTGCACGGCATCTCCAGCATAGCGAAAACTCTTTTAGCCCTGGTCGGTCGTATATTTTTGTTTATCAACTTTGTCTATACTCTGCACAATACTTATTAGCATGGTCTTATTGTGCTAAATATGACCAACTCTCACATAGATGACCTTTATGTTTTGAGAAGAGAATAACCATTATGAATCACAGCTTCCTTTATTATATGCTTGAAGCAAATAAGAACCAATCATGCAAGCATCATCGAATGGATCAGTGAGCCGAAAGTGCGCAAAAAGAGAAAAACGCGTGACGATGGTGTTCCAACGCATACTGCTTACATAAAAGAGATACTCATGCGAGAAAAAAACTATTGTTATTCGATCTTGTAAAATGCCTCCCAAGAATAACTTATGTAGGAAGATCTCCCAACGAGACCAACGTCACCTTAACTTACCCTCATTTGACAATGCTGACGTTTGCGGACAAATGAAAGAAATTTTTCTTTAAAACTGGAGCTCGCAAAACAAGGTTTTGATTAAAAATACCGAATCGCACTTTCAAAGATTATTTTCGGCACGATTTAATATGGTATGTCATCAATGGCTCGACATTAGCATATAATTAGCATATCAAATTTCGATTTGTCAAGGGTTCTTTCAATTTTTCAAGTCATTAGCAAGAAATGGCATACAATCCTTGAGTGTTGTAATTTTTAGATTTGAAAAACCAAGTTTTTCATCTCCCACCGCCCTCTCCCCTCGCCCCCCCCCCCCTGCAAGCGTACATAATCAGTCGTCACCACGAATTTTAGGTTTATGTATCCTCTTTGCATATAATGAACTGAGTGTAATGAACTTACCGGATGAAATACGTGGAAAAAATTGCTGAAAGGCTATGTCCGATAATTCACTTGCAACCGCACAGCAGTGAAGAACGAACTTTATTAGCTTTATTTAGCGAAGTGCTAATCTCACTGCGAAAATACTCATCGAGAGCAGTACGTTAATCACATTTTTCGACGTTATTGCCCCGGGGCGCTTACGAATCATGTGAATGTGCAGCGGTCGATAGAGAATTCACGCGCAGATAATAAGCATAAAATGGTCGAATATGACCGCGAAATGCGACAAACCTTTACCGCAGCAAAATTACATCTTTTATCTTAACACAGTCATCAATCATCTTAATACAGTCATCAATAAATCCTCTCGTAGCCGTTCATTGCTAAACTTTAGAGCTAGCTCTAGTGAGAGACGATACTGAAGCGTATGTCTCAAAACACCGGTCGTTCATCAGATGTGTTCTGAGATGGCCATGGGCAATGCGTTCTTGCGCTTTCGTTGTGAACATCTTACTCAGACACAATTTACCACACAAATTACCAATATACATAAGACACATTTTTATTTGCATTCCATTTCGCATAAGAAAACTTCGATAGCGCAAAACAGCAAAAATATAATTTTACTACACTCGGCCTACAATGCTCAACAATAGAGCAGCGATCACATTCTCGTGCATTTTAGAAATCGTAGCGTCTTAAACTTCTTTTACGGGCTCCCTAGGACATTCGAACTCATAGAAATATCAATAGAGCAACGGTCGTTATTCATTCACAGCCGTCCTCATCAATTCAGGTTTTCTTTTTTTGCGGAAAAACGCTTTCTCCGTCCATAGAATTACTGGAATAACCGGTTTGAACCGAAATGGCACATTACGACAATAAATTGAACCGTGTTGGATAAACCATCAAAATAGAGCTTCCCAGTGGTGTGGTTCATGACCAAATCAAAGAGATATACCTTTTCATTTGTGAACTTTAAATGAAACACCATTTAACAGATGATTTTTGCCAGATTCATTCGACCGAATATCTCGCATATTTTGATAACGAGATGAAATAAATGATCGAAATTGAAATTTTGTACTGTTCATCAGCGGTAAATGTTTTACCGGCCATTGTTCCATGAATGAAAGTGCAAATCGTGCATTGCCTTATCATTCTCATATGAAACAAAGAATTTTGACCACCATAATAGATCTTTTTGCACGAGCAAGTGGATAGGAAATTAAACTTTTTGATGCCAGTGCCCCATGACTGCGTAGTAAATGAAGCGTCATTTTTTTCATCTGTCGCTGCGTTCAGAAAAAAATCCACCTGAATGGACCTATGATTTTAACAAATTGCAAAATTTTTCTGCTCAAATTTTCACTAAAAATTCACAACAATGCGCCTTTTCGCATTCACAGTCTGAGACCATCTGAAGCAGACACTTATACTATGCAAATGCGCAAAAGTAATTGTGCTTATAAGATGCTGATTTGTTCAACAATAACAAGTTTAACAAAATTTAACGATAAAGTTTGTTATGTGTTTACAGAAAAGAATACGAAACTGTCTCAAAAGATTGCTTGACTGTGGCTATACTTTCGATGAAAAAGCATGCGCATTGTGGAGTATCGTTTTCCGAGCATCTATGCGACGGAGAGACTGATCATGGGAAGCTTCAAACTGATGGTATTATTGAAGTTTTTTTTGAACTAATTACTGAAATCCTGATTATGGTGATAATCCTTATCGAAAATAGTTGCGCGTTAACTGATTCGGTTATGGTAACGTAAATTGCGCTCTAGTTTATATTATTGGAAGAAGTAATTTTGAAGTAAGGTAAGTAAGAAGTAAGAAATAAGAAGTAAGGTTCTATATACACATTAAAAACTGTCTTCATGGTGCTAGATAGCATGCTATTTACCAAACATTTTTGCGATACTTTTCAAAACTCGCATAATATTCCAAAATTGAAGTGACATGATAGGCGTCGTGAAGTTACACAGAGAAAAGAAAAAGGGAAAAAAAAACTGGGAAAGAAAATATGCTTCGTTTGAGAAATTGCAAGTGCTGTTGATGTTACAGTACTATTATGCAAATATTTCGTGAAAAAAAAAAGAAAGGGAAATATGGAACAGTCTTTATTGTTTTTATTATCAACTCTACATTTAGTCACTCTAGAATGTCGAACCAATGACAATAGTGGTCTAAGGGTTTGGCACGAGATGCACTTTGTCGACCTTCTCATCAAACCAATAGCGTAATTTCTTAAGCTACTAGCAAATAACGAATAATCGGATTTCTTCTACTCCAATTACTTTATAAACGTTCTACTAGTCTTTTTTTCTCGTCATCTAATTAATGAAGTATGTAACCGGATTGCTTAAAAATGCATGGGACATTTCCAGTTCATTTGAGCCTGTCTCTCATTTGAAATGAGCCAGCAGTGAGTGCGGCTTCGAAGCGAAATAAATATTAGCTCGTTTCTACTAATTATTTTCAAAAAAGTTAAACCAATGCTACAAGATGTGACCGACAGTCAAACTAACTGATAAACTTATCACATTATCAATAACAGCCGCATGCTTATCGCATAATCGGATATGTTGCCACATTCTGTCACATATTCAAACGTTTCGCTGTCATAATGGTAACACTTCTTGAGGACTTTTTTTCAACCGAATTTTCTTCACATTAGCAAATCTGAAGTTTATGTGAACCAAGCAAACCGGAACAGCCTAATCACATTCATATCAGCATAACTTCGCATAGCATAACTACAGCTCAAATAGAACCTCTGAACTCTTGACGCAAAAAAAAGTTCACACCTTTGTAGAGTAAAGTTAATTCATTGTTAAGGGTATATCTAGTGTGGCAGCAACTTTCTGAGCTTCTCCTGATTGACGTTCAGAACTGAAATTTGTATTACTCGAAAATCGCATATTTTTGAAGCAAGCGAAAGGATTATATCTAGCGAGTGTGTTACTTTTTTCACGAGGCTTAAGATGTTGGTTTCTTTGAGCAATTTCTAATCCGTGTTGAATCAAATTTGATTCGAGGTTATACTGTGCTCGAAATTTGCATATGAATTATTTTTCCTGTGCAAGAAAAAATACGACCATCGAGCTTCTATTGGCGAGATTTGGAAATTTTTTTCCAAAGAGAATATTTTAACTATGGTTCAGCAAATATATAGGTGAAAAGCTTGGTGGAGAGTTCGAAAAAGTTTGAATGCATTGCATTTGACGAAAGCACATAGTATTGAACTTTTTCTAAGGAGTGCACTCACTCATTGGAAATCTGAAGCAATTCGGTTGCAAGCAATCTCTCTGCATCATTTGTCACCATAATCTCGTTTCATTTATTTTGCTCTTATTTCGAGAACTTGCGGTGAATTATTTGCTTCGAAAAAAAGGCAGACATGACCAGCATATTGAATGATTTGTGGTGAAAAAAAAACATATTGCCATCATATTAAAAATATCACCATTGAACGTGCTTAAGTGAAAACCCAAAAGTGATCTTTTCATGTATAGCAAATAAAAAATTACAATTTTAGAAAAGAAAAGTTCAAACGGAAAACTTTCTAAGCAGCTGCTTTCTAATCTATAAAAATATCGTTTTAAATAAAGCAGATACTTTAATGAACGAATAGCGGCAAGAATTACTAAGAGGAAAAATAGGGGAAAAAAATTACTCGATGATGACTCATGGACAAAATTTGAAGATACCAGCATAGCAAAAGCTTTGCCACATCGGTTTTGCTAAATAAATTCAACAAAACAACACCGACTGATTTTCAGTCACAACTACGAATTATGTCGAATCATGGACCCTAAAGAATCGGAAACATAAGATACAGATCGTATTTTCTAGGAAGCGGAGACGCAAAAAAAAAACAGACTGTATGAAAGATATGCGAAAAGTTCGATGCTTAAGTCTATGCTTAGCTCACCATACGCTTTAGTGAACCGACTATTTTGTGACTTCGATACGTTACAGTCTCGAATGTATCTTTGGTCATATATAAGCTCTAGAAGAACTCATTGGCAGCCTTGAATCCCAACGTGCTGAGAGAATAAAAGTTAACTCTATGGCAACACTTTTACGAAATTATTTCCTTACTTCAAAACAAAATCAATAATAAAATAGATATTAGAAAGTTATATATTGTACAATAAAACTCGCTAAACGATTCGAGAAGTTATGCGAAGTGTATCAAAGTAACCAATAGCTAGGAGTTCCATAGAACGGAACTCGTTCACTTGAAGAGAAATAAATGGCTTGAGAATTTTTCGTTTATCCATTTTTTCAAAGAAAAAACTCCCTGTGGTTTTTCGTGTGAAATCAGCTTTCATCGGAGAATAGCTGATACTCAATCTTATTTTTTAAGTGCAAAGACCAGCAATAAATAATACTCCTTACCGTAATATTTGAACCAAAAAATGTTCAACAAAAACTGCACAAAGCAGTGATATGCGCCAAAGTTTGCTTGCCTCTTGCTCAGTAGCTTTGTCATGCTATTTTTTTTTCATTTCATTTCTCTTTCACTTCATATTTTCATTTCCTTCATTTTACATTTTGAAAGTTCTTTTCATTTACTCTATTACTTTTCATTTCTCTTTCGATTAATCCCATTGTAAGAAATATACATGATTGCCGTAATTCTTTGTGAGATGAAAAAAATGCGCCTTTTAACAATATACGAAAATTAATCTTTCGGACGACAATAATGGCCATTTTTATGTCTATACTTCCAGTACAATAGTAATAAGTGAGCTTTTGCATTTATCAATAAAAAATTCAACTAGTCTTTTCACATCTTAAAATCACTGCTCATTTCTTTATTCGTCAATAACTTTAGCAATACGTCGTTAAGTTAGGGTTTTTTTAATCCCGTTTCACATAAAAATTTCCAATCTCGCATAAAAATTTAATTGGGCTTTTGAATTGAATATGAAATCGATTCCTTAAAATAACTTTAATTTGGCTTTATAATTAAATTTCTTGTCATCATAACGTTAAACACTTAATGAAACCCCGATGAGAACTGCTTATGTTTTAGTGGTTGATAGTTTTACGAAAAATTCTAAGCAAATGGTCGATTTCAAAAATCTATTTTTCTACCGATATCTTTTGTGCCATTTATCTACTCTAGACAGTTGCAGCCATGGAACCAATGAAGCGGAATGATGAAGGCAAACTAAGAGAGTGTAAAAATTCAATGACCTATGAATATAGCATTTGATATGTGCATAATGCACTTACAGTATACAGCGATGCATACTTAATTTTTTTTCCTCCAATACTAAAGACTTGAAAACAAATTTTCGCATCTTTCTTGTGCGAATAAATGCAAACAATTTGACATATATAAAACAATAACTTCGAAATTTATAAGTAAATATTAAGATACTCGTAGTATGCATGTCACTTCAGATTCGCGTTCATAAATTTTCGCCTTTTATCGTTTCTCATTTCCATTTGGATATCTGTTGTTTGCATGTGTATAAAATAGGTTCTTTATTGATATGCCGTACGATTCCGATGACGACTTATAGATAGGACGGTTTGTCATAATTATACGACATAAAACTATTGGCATACCAATCAGAGTTAGAACAGGATGAGAGTTATTAGGCTTTTTGATTGCGTAGAAAGGTACAAGCGATTGGCAAGCAGAATGTGAGCAAACAGAGCACACTTTTTACAGCATCATGCAAAGCAAGTAGATAAACTTATTATGCTACTGCAAAAAACACGTGCATATATTGCAGATGCGGATATAATTGTTTAATAATTGACGAACGAAATTAACTCTGCAACTCAATAGCAGTAAACAGTAAGCAGAACTCAAAGCGATGGTGAATCCATGAGTAAAGTTGTATGGTGTTTTATGTTGGCAGCTGATTATCATAAGAGAAACTACAATATTTACCGGATTTTATGGGTAAATTTTAAGACTTTGCTACTGGACGGATGAGGTAAATGGTAGAAAGAACGGCTTGAAAGCATAAACAAGGTGAAAGCAAGAAATATAGGACAATATCATTACATGCAGACACTGAGGTAATAAATATTTAACGCGAGTTTTGTTATGAGAAAAAGTGCAATCAATACGCCATTCGAAAGCAATAATCGGTTGAGGTGAAAATCTTAAACGATAGAAACGAATAAATGAAGAAGAAATACAAGAAAGCAGCCAGTTTCGTGAAACACTCGCAATCGACAATAATTCAGATTTTGCCCAATCGAACTCTTTGCACAAATTCTTCATTTTTCAAATATCAGTTTTTTACATAGCCCGATCAGTCAGAATATGAGGTATGACTAACGAAATTGCATGCAAATTCCCCACCCCCCTCCCCACTCCCCCTCCTCCTTCCCAGCTTTTTTACCTGCTGCAATTCATACTGTCAATGGAATATTCAATTCGAGTGAAAATTCACGCATATTTGCCTTCGGTTTCTGGTGTACGTTATACTCACTCTCTTTGGTAATTCTAGCTTCAGCCGTTCTCGAGTTTGTACTATAGATAGACAGACACATAAGTACATATGTGCTTGTCTATCCAGACAAATATCCAGTAGTACATATGAACAGATATAGCATTGCCTTATAACGTGCTTAGCAAACCGCAAATTTGCCAACGAATAGAAAATGCTTCAACTGAGCGCTGCAAAAGAAACTGTTTTGTATGGCAGCCAAAGCAACTGGAGCTATAGCAAACAGAAATAGTAAGGCATGTGCATATACGTATGGTATAAACATAAACCCAAGGTATGTGCGGCTATCTCGCGCCTATTTCAGAAGTTTCCTATTTCTTCGTTCCTCAACTTCTCAACGATATGATTAGTTCTATGCTTATTTACGTTTTACAGAAGAGCTTTCGTATTCCTTTTAAGGTGTCCTAATATTGTCGAAAAATGGCCTTAGTAATATCAATACCATATTTATGATATATATGCCTCAGAGATTCATTTGGTATTTTATTGTGGAATGATTATTATCGTCCAGAAACCAATAGATGGCTGTTGAAATATTTTAATTTGGGGCGGAATTCTTTTTTTCAAATATCGTTTGGATGAATATCAATTCGGTGTTACTTTCTTGTCGAATGATGTGCGCACATTCAAGCCGATTCAGTGGTTGTTGTTGTAAGGTGCATCAAAAGGCTTCAAATCTGGATAGAATGTATTGTTGTTTCAGTAGTTTTAATAATCTAAATGAGTAAATATGTACTACGGAATGGGAGACATAGAAAATGACTCCTGATAAATGATCCATTTAAATACTATTCATCAGCCGATGAGGTAATTCAACCGACAAACGAATGAAACGTGATAAAATTACTCATATCAAATCTACAGCTTAGAAGTAACGATGAATGATGAATGTGTTTATCAAACAATAGAGGATGTTTAGTGTTTTATGATGATTAAGAATTTTTATGAACTTTCTCGCATACTTTATGGAACGGCAACATTACGGGGAACGTATAACCGCCATCATCCCTCTCATTGGCCACCTAATTAACCGAATAATTATTAATTCACATAAATAAAGAAAACGACTTATGGTATTGACGACAAAGTCTTTTTTCGCTTTTCGATTCACGGCCTCAAAAAGAACATTATCGTTGTTGAAATGCTGCAGATGTGAAGAATAAGCGAAGAGTGCAGAAGGCAGACGCAACGAGGCAATATTGTGGAAGACATCATTCATTCATAGAGGAAATATTGGAAAGACATGAGCGTGTAAGTGTGTTTCCGGCAAGTGCTGCTCCTGAAGGCATCGATTTAACGTGCATTCATTCCTCTATGCTTTCTGTCCCAAATCATAGCACTCGCCTCAAGAAGTTCTTTTTCAAATTTATCCATAATTCCAAATTACTCCTACCAAAAAAACAGTCAACTTTAAGAGAGACAAACATTAGAAAGAACAGATCTACTTTTCGAGGATTTCCGGCAAATAACAGGATTTCGAGGATATCGAGGATGATATTGTGACATGATATTTCCGAGGATGGGACGTTACGTTGCATGACATACATTGCACAGTGTCACACAAAGAAATTGAGTCACAACTTAGCCGTCATATGGCGCAAGTGTTCGCGTTGCAAGTGGTCAACGATGGAAATTGCCTGAGCTCAGTCCGACTTCGATGATAACGAGGAAATAGTTAAGTACCTTTAAGCATTTTTACACACTATAGAAAAAGTCAAGCCAAAAAAACAAAGTCTAAACAGCGAATAAAAAGCTTCTGTTGACTCACATATAGTAAGAAAGCTATTATATGTATATATACAAGCTTACCTTATATATATGTATATATATATATATATACAAGTATACAAGCTTAATAGCACTGCTTTTATGACATCCATCATAGTGAGGTTTCTTTTGTGTTTGACAATTGTAATTTTGTAAGTGAATTTTACTCAGTAGTACTGAAGCAGTGATGAGCATATTCAATACACTTTTTGAGCAGAATAGCAAATAAACATTTAGTTTTGTTTTGCCAAGCATGAGACCAGCTGATGTAACATTATTGAATAAATCTAATTGAACGAATGGCACACGTTACACAGCCAGCTAGTCGACTTAATACATGTCATATTAGGCTGAAAAATCACGAATATAACAATTAGCTGACAATTGAAAAACGTCTAAAAGTATGTGAGCAGAAATTTGTTAATCAAAATATCTCCACGATCATTTGTGCCCTAACTCATTATTTTTTACCCTTCCGCGGTTATCGATCAATGGAATCGTATATTGCGAGAAAGCGCACAAATTTTTATCATCGTTCGCATAAACAACAAATACTTATTTAGTTTTTTTTTAATGGGCCAGTACTCTGTAAAGTAGCGTGGGGCGGACTTGTGATTTTGTAATTTTTCTCTCGTTTTTGAGATCTTAACACCGCCATTCTATATTTTTCGGTCGTCCTTCCCTCCCTAAAAATAGAAAACTTCGGCACATCTACATCGCAGTGCAGTTGGTGTGGCGTCGAGAAGAGGATCAGCGATTATTCGATTGGCTTTGTATGCTGCTGTATTCACACGAATGCTTGGTTCTGTTAATGAATCTCTTACGCTTACCGATAAAATTGTATGTGTAGGTGCGAACAATGGATGAAAAAAGGAAATTGACGGTCGATAGCTCGATGCAACTGAGCTAGGATGATCATTGGAAAGATTACCTTATAAATTACCACAACAGGCAGATAAAGGGAGCATAACCCGTTTGCAGTGAGAATGCGTGATTCCCTTGGGAAGACGGCCCGCTGCAAGTAACTGATTTAAAAATGCAATCAACCGCAAACATTAGATATGGCATGAAGAGATTTCTTTGGAACGAGCGTTGTTGAGCAAAACTAAATGCGATGATAAAGTAATAAAGTGAAGTAGTCATCAGGGTGGGTGTTGTCCTAGATTGTCGAGATTTAGAAGTAATTCTGGGTTTGATTTCGATTTTTTTGTAGAAGGGAATTGCGAGTATTGCAACTTTCATAAGAGCCCCGTTAATTCGCAAAATAACAAGCAGCGCACGAAATTATGTAGTTGAAATTCTGTAAAAATAATCTGGGACAATATTGATTTCAGTGATAAAATTCTTTGTCCATCGGAGCTCGACTTTAATATACTTGCCGACGAGAAAATTGTCCGCTCCAATCACTTTATTTTACCTTGAGTGGGAAAAATAAATTGACTGAGCCAAACCAGTTAGCGTAAAAAAAACAGTAGACGCTATTAAGGAATGTCAAGCTTCATGCAATTTTTTTTCACACTCTGCAAATAAAATCTAATCTCAAGTGTATTACTGAGAGCGCTGAAAGAGTATGCAATCTTTCAGCAGGTATTAACAAAAATGTACTGAACTTTTTTTCCCCATATTTTGTGCAGAAAAGTATGATAAACCTCATACCAACGAAACGATATTTTCGGAGTAGTTTTTCGACCAGCAATAAGCACTAACCATGGGAAGATAAACAGCTCCCTATTCTAGACAATTTATTTTTTCGCTGAGCTGTATGATGTATAGCGAAAAAATAATTAATCATAATAGCGAATAACGTTTCTTGAAAAACCTAAATTATATTCTCGCCGTGAATATAAGCGAAGCGGAAAATGCATAAGATATCGCAAGAAAATAAATGCTCATTCCGCAAGTCTTGTATACTTCCTATAAGACACAAATTAGCGAATGAATATCATTAATTCATTTCACTTAAGCAAACGAGTAATTACAGTAATATATCGCTCAATATTCTATACTATAATCAATTCAGCCAATCTAAAACGATCTTGCATTGCAAAAAAAAAAAGTGCATCACACTCTTCCTTCAAATATTCGATTATGTTTAATGTTATTCTTTATTGTCATGAAATCTTCGATGAAGCATGAAATCAGTAAGCATCCTCAGCTTCTAGCTGTAACTTGGCCTTCACGGCAAGATACGAGCAGTCATGATGATTTACCTGTAACTAGTCATCTATCACCAAGCACGATCAGTGATGATGTTCTACTAGCATCTCGCCTCCATCACTAAGTAGGATCAATAAGAATCCTTCGGCTGCGACCCGGACTCTATACGAGCTCTACCACCAATTACGATCAGTTATGATTGTTTATCTGTAGCTCGGCCTTTGCATCCAACAACGATCAGTGATGATCTTTCAGCAGCAACTTGCTCTGTACTCGGCCTATTCCACCATGTGCGACAAGTCATGATCTTTTGACTGTAACTTTCCACTACTTTCACATACGATTAGTCATCATCTTTCAGCTCTGACTCGCTTCTACAGCCAAGTACAATTAGCGATAACCTTTCAGACGTAATCCCGGCATTACCGCCAAAAACAACCAGTGCGCCTCTACTCGGCTTCTACCACCATGCACGATAACTTATGATGGTTTAGTTGTAACTCACTCTCTGCTCGACCTCAATAACCGAGTACGATCAGTCATGATCTTTCAGTTGCATCCCGACCTCTACTTGGCCTCTACCACCAATTGGGATCGGTCGTGATCTTTTAGCTATAGCTTGCTCTTTGCCACCAACTTCTTCTGTTCAAGTTCAAAGACCCATAGATGAGAGGACCAGGAGGAACTGTAAATATGAAAGATAATGAGGAAAACACTCGAAAATTCGTGTGAAGCAGCTTGCGATGATCGAACGAGAACTTTGTAGTAGTAGTCAATGGCATCGTTTACAATATACGTCGCATAAGAAAAAATTACTTTCAAGTTATCATTTATATTGCAACGAAAAAATAGCATGAAATCAGGAATTGCGGACAATGGCGTAGAACGACATTTCACCATATACGTACTTTCGTTGTTCGTCTGGAACAATTCTTTTCCTGACAGTAAAGTACACGCAACAAAATGAACAGAACGATACGGAACTGTTACTGTTACTGCGTTTCGATTAGGTCACATCTTTCAGTGGTGCGTCTGACATGGAAAAGAAAAGAAATCCTTTACTAGGTGCCTGTCGTGCACGACAGTATCGGGCAGCTGCAGTAAAAAAAACGCATCTTTTACGCGAAAACATTGAAAAACTTTTTTCTTCAAAAATATCCATTGTCATTTGGCAAATGGAATATGAGTGCAACACTCTGCCTGGTTTATTTTTTGCTCATCGCTTTCTCAGCGATGTTCAGCGACTCGATCTTACGAATAAATTCTTAATAATTTTTAATCACCAATAACTTCACTTGCCAAACGCTTATCACTGTTATCAGTGCATAACGATATGAGAAAGTGTACAAGAAAAACGGATCGTTTGTGCAATCAATTAATGGTTTGCATATACTTACAAATGATATTCAACATAACTTCATCGCATCCACCTGCAATTGAAAACAGTCGAAAGTCACGGTGATAACGGCTCACTGGATTATCCCAAGTATAACCATTGCCACCCCAGAACTGAAAAAAAGAGCCTTCTTGTTGACATTATGATCAGTTTATAGATGAGGAGAATCTATTTTAGAAACTTAACATTCGATTTTTGATTACAGAAGAACAGCCTCATCTGAGCTCTCATTTCCAATTAAACGTCCTTCTCCCCGTACTCATACTCTTCCTCACACTGCCATCCATTTACCAATCTTTTCATGTGGCTGTTGAATATGTGGTAGGGATAGGAAAAGCATGTGCATCAAGGAGAAGGCTTATTAGAACAATAAAATATGTTGACTGATTATTCTCTTTCTAATCCAAAAAATTTCCTTTTTTTTTTGCAATCGTAAATTCGTATTAGTAGAAAATCCGTTCCAAAATTCGTAAGTATTTCTGAAAGTCATTGGTAGATAAAACTGGTAAAAGTTTTCACTTAGTTTTGCATGGAACATTAAAATCTATCTAGTTCGTTTAAGGACGACAACGCTAATCGTCGCTATGAGGTAACCTGTAGGCATGAGTCGGTAATGGTTCGAGCAAGTCGTGCCGCTTTCAGTTTGCCCATACTAGCCAAGAGTGTGACATCACTTCCCGAAAGTCTTTCCATAACTGCTCTGTATAGCAGTGAACGTATAGTTTCGATCTCCGTTTGAAGTTCGGCCAATCGATAATGAACCACCTGCAGAGCACACACTATACTTACTATAAATATTATTAAAACATAAACAATTTCACTACTATACGATTAACTTTAAATCCCTATGGACTTCTTTTGTAGTAATTTCACAATTAGATTTCAAATTCTCAGCTTTTTGTTATTGCATCCATTGCGTGAAATGAATCATACAACCTTGAATATATTTACATATGCTGACCTCGTTTCAGCAGTCAGAACTGTGTCAAGCAAACTATTATAATGCAAACCGGAAATAAACTAAACAGTAAAATCTTAATTGAAAGATGGTAAATCTCCTCTTCTGTTAGTTCTTCATACGCAACAAATAAGTTCATGCTGAAGGCACGCTAAAACATTTTGCGAAAAAAATTGACAGAAAAATGGCTAAAATGCTACTTCTTCCAAAACTTGCTGCTCGAAGTAGGTGTGACGAGAAAGTGCCACTCTTCTAACCTCTGCTGAGTGACCTTTTCTCTTGGAAGTAAGTCCATAGGATTCTTCGTCCAACGGTCTTTTTTTTTGCTATACTCAGGAGAGGGAGATTGGTCGTGGAGAAGGCAATGTCGAACATGGGAACGATAATGAACCACCTGCAGAGCACACACTATACTTACTATAAATATTATTAAAACATAAACAATTTCACTACTATACGATTAACTTTAAATCCCTATGGACTTCTTTTGTAGTAATTTCACAATTAGATTTCAAATTCTCAGCTTTTTGTTATTGCATCCATTGCGTGAAATGAATCATACAACCTTGAATATATTTACATATGCTGACCTCGTTTCAGCAGTCAGAACTGTGTCAAGCAAACTATTATAATGCAAACCGGAAATAAACTAAACAGTAAAATCTTAATTGAAAGATGGTAAATCTCCTCTTCTGTTAGTTCTTCATACGCAACAAATAAGTTCATGCTGAAGGCACGCTAAAACATTTTGCGAAAAAAATTGACAGAAAAATGGCTAAAATGCTACTTCTTCGAAAACTTGCTGCTCGAAGTAGGTGTGACGAGAAAGTGCCACTCTTCTAACCTCTGCTGAGTGACCTTTTCTCTTGGAAGTAAGTCCATAGGATTCTTCGTCCAACGAAGTCGTTTTTTTTTTGCTATACTCAGGAGAGGGAGATTGGTCGTGGAGAAGGCAATGTCGAACATGGGAAGGTGGGAGGAGGAATTGGGACGATGTGTTCATTCGGGCTGTACAGTAAGGCGAAATGAAAAGCATAATGAATTGTACCTGATTGTCCAAAACGCTTTTACCAAAGATTCTTCTTTCTCGAGTGTACTCGATTGTCAGGTCGATTATTCTTTGAAGCGGCTCCAAAACTACAAAAAAATTTTACGTTTCTTAATTATATTTTCTCGCTTAAACTCAACACCCATGACCGCATAACGTTTATAGGCAAGCCAATTTCTGAGAACTCCCTAAAATCATTATTGCGAGACGTTCTTCGAGCAAAAGCTATAATTAAAGAACAGTGAATTTGATCAAAAGCAATCGTTCTGTGGGGAAGAACTACGTGCTACGAGAAACAAATGAACGGCTTTTACGAGATGAAAGCTAAGGAAATCACCTTCTCTTTTCAGGCTCCAACGGGCAATTTTCCTCGCAAGAATTTAACCTATAAACACAAGTGGCAACTGCTATCCAGCGCATTCAAGCTCAAACAGTAGCATTTCTTATTCGGACTCATTGGTTTCTGCAGTTACAGGGGATCAACATAATCGGAGGGGAAGGGGAAGAGGAGAGCATAATCAAAAACGGATTTGCATTGTGTTGTTGTTCGTGCCTAAAATTTCATAATCAAGAAAGGGCCTAAGGCTTGCAGATTATTCGAGATTCACTACAATATTTCGGCACTTTAAAAGTCGATTAGACGAAAGGAAATATCTTACGAACGGCAACAGCCACAAGCCGTTCGTCTTGGAATTGTAGCATTTGATAGACAAATCCACGACCCTCTTCACCGATAATATTTCTACTCGGTACTCGCACCGAATCGAAGTAGATCTCTGCCGTATCCGAACTATGCATACCCAACTTTTCGATCCTTTTCGAGCGGTGTATACCTTAATCGTCCCCTTATCATTATCTACTAAAATACAACATAAAGTATGTGAGAAGAAAATTATTGATAGACCAACAAGCGCTTGAAGTTTCACGTCGGATTTGGTGATTCACTGTGCGAATTTCGGCTGCCGAAGAAGCACTTTTCGTGGCAACCGAAAATAGCGCTTTAGGTTGTCAAATTTTGTGCAAAACAGTGAATGCTTGTCAGCTGGCAATAATTGCCTTTCGACAACTTGCACATTGTCATGATGGAAAGCCTATTAGAAGTAGATTCTATGGAAGTAATCTCAAGCAGGCAACAATAACAATGCGAATATCGTACAACTCCCAATTTAAAAGTAATGTACTATTCTGAAAAAATATAGTCATGTAATACGAAAAAACGATAACCAACGGTCCACGCAAGAAATTACAGCTAGGAAGAGGTATACTTTTCATCAACAACATCCTCACACCTTTTACCATAAATATTTTAAAACAGTAAAAAATTCATCGAAAACTATTTAAGGTAAAAACTGTGGCGGTCTTTCACTTACCCGTCAAGCTCTCCTAGTGAAATGCAAGAACTTAAGCTCATACTTGCTTATTCTTAGTGAAAGAATGTGAGATAAAACAAAACAGCCAAGTTGAGAAAGTGTATGTAAGTGAATAGTTTTATGAAGCAAAACACTTGCAATGATTTCTGTCGAGTAAGTTTCCGATTTCAGCGTTTTTTTCTTGGATTAACTTGTAAACATTACTTTACAAAATGTGAAAAACTATGATTGTAGCAAACGTCATACCCGGTTCATCGAGTCGAACACAAATGAGACTTTTGTTGCGATGAATCGACTCATTTTCGTTTGTATTTGCAAGTAAGCAAATCCAATCGGCTTGATTTCCATTCGTTATCCACTGTTTACTTCCATCAATAATCAGATCACTACCATGCCAGTGTACTCGAGTTCGAATCGCTTCAAAGTATAATATCATAAATTTTTCGCGATGCAAAAAAAAAATTGTCCAACGCTACAATTAACGAAAAATTTGCCTGTTATAAGGCTTATCGTCACGTATTAACAACGATCATTTCATTTCTATTGTTTTATTCTCAACGATCATTCATCCTCTATTGTTTTATTCTATTTTCAATTTTTTTTCTATTTTCAAAGTGTTTTTAACATCGCCTTCTTTTAATATGAACGATTCAAAAACTTCGATGAACTATCTCTCTCATTATATTTTATTAGTTATATTTTAATGGAAGCCTCCCGATCGGATTTAATTAGACTTTCGGCGGTTCTTGCGAACATAATTGAAAGATAGCTAATAGTCTGATGAAAATAAGCAATAAAACGACCATATTACGATTTCGTCGCCTCACTTAATGCAGCGACAATATGAATGGAACAGTGCATACCTAGAAAGGCCTGCATTCTTATTATGAATTCTACAAAGTGCGGATTATGCATTATTAGAAATTTGAACATAAAGGCTAGAAGCATGCATAAAAATGTCGTTTAAAGATGGAGAAGTAGCGGAGACATAAACCTGCGACATCGCTGCCAGCACAAGCCTCAGAAACACCAATACAAGCGACCATATCGCCTTCGACTGTCGGTCGAAGGAACTCCCTCTTCAATGAGTCACTGCCAAAATCAGCTAACGCCGGAGTAGCCATATCAGTCTGATAAATGCCATTTTATTCTTAAAACGGTGACCGATAAAAAGAAAATGAAAAGAAGTCCATTCAGTAATCATAACGATAAATTAGGTCAAGTGCAACGAAAACTTATCAAACTCGCATGGGCTTCCACACAAAAATTTCCAAGGTAGGACAACAGGCGAGGGATAGGAGGGGGGTTGGACAAAACTCTTAACACTGACAGACTAAAGTCGAAAAGTGAGATCGACGAGCTTCGACCTGAATGCCAACAAATTGCGCTCAACTAAAGAAGAGCCAAATAACAAATCCTCATGATTCGATCGGCGCTTTATTTTGTTGCTCACAAAGGCATAATTGGGACGCGTACCGCATGGATCATCAACTGGGTTCTTTGCCCTTCTTCGGCATACACAGACTTTATGTTTTCCAGGCAGATATAATCTACGTACTAAAAGACGGATGAAACGGTAAACCTGAAGTGCAGAAACAGCGAACCTGAAACAGCCACGGAAACGAGAGTAGCCGGAAGAGTAACATGAAAAGTGGGAATGAAGCAAATCACAGAGGAAAGAGGTAGACTTACTTGAACAGCGACTGCCATCGGAATTGCCGCACAGTGAACTCGACCCATCTCTTCAGCTATCGCAATATTATAGCTAAAATCCAGGCCAAGTCCTCCATAGGCTAAAACAAATTCAAAAACAGCATATTAGCATAACGGTAGTTCATCCCGAATGGGGAGAAGAAGCCTATATAATTATTCCACATACAAATACACACGCACGCTCGCACACGCACACGCGCAGACGCACAGGGACATCACAGGCACACAGACAAGAACAGACATGCACGGACCTACACACAGACACATCCAAACACACAAGCACACACGTAGACAAACATGCAGACAGAGACACGCACACACACAAGGACATACATAGACGCACAGAAACTCAGATGCGCATAGGCATATGCAGACACCCGGACACACGCAGACACAAACATGCAAGCACAAAAACCTAGAGGCGCACATAGACATGTACAGACGCACACAGACACACGCGGGAGCACTCTCAAGCATGCAGGCTCATGCACAGACACATACATGCACAGACACGCTCTCGCACGCACACCCACACCCGCACAAGCGCACACAGCCGGACAGAGACGGGCACAGGCGCGCACAGACGGACATGCACACAGACACGGACGCGGGCACGGACGCATACAGACAGAGATGTAGACAGAGAGATGGGGACACAGACCCAGGCACCAACGCACAGAAACGGGGAGACACAGACTAACACAAAGACATACGGGCGGGCAGACACAAACAAAGGTAGAAGGAAACGTGGACACAAATCTGGACTCGGACGTCGGCAGACACAAACGGACACATGCTGACGCACGCATACACACATGCGTGCAATCGCGAGCTCAGACATTCAGACAAATTCAGATGCACACATGCAAACACAGACATGCAGACAGAGAGACACCGATAGACGCAGACAGGTAAAGGTACAGATAGACACAGAGAGGCACGGACGCACACCCGCACACGAACACATACAAACAGGCATAAGTGCGCGCGCGCAGACACAGGTACACAGGCAGACATATGCAGACACAGACACAAACAGACACGCTTAGACAGACAAGCATAGAGAGGCTGAGGCACAGAGAGACACAGATGCAGAAACAAGTAGGCACGGAGAGACACAGATGAGGGAGGAAATGAAGAGACAGGGAGGCACACAGCCCCGGACGCAGAGAGACATGCAGACGCATACGCAGACACACATGCAGACACAGAATCACACAGAAAGACGACGCCGACATACTTGGCGACAGACACGCGCTCAGAAACACGCAGACAAAGAAGCTGCAGACACCGACAGATAAGGATGCAGGCACAACTGCAGACACAGACGGACACCGACACACACAGGAAGCCACAAACAGGCAGACACAAAGACGTGCGCACACCGACACATACATATACACCAGCACACAGACAGAAATACAGGCAAAAGCAGGTAGGCAAGGGTATAAACAGGGCCGCATGCTGATAGAGGCACGCACAGGGGCGGAGACAGACATAGACATAGGCAGCGACGGACATCGAGAGAGATAGGCACAAATGAACAGACAATACACGAACAGATACCCAGACATGGGCAAATAGACGCAGACAGCCGTACATGCACACGAGCACACGCAGCCAGACACAGACCCACACCAGCAGACGCGCAGACCCACGCGTGCACACGCCCAAGGACACATGGACCCATAGGTACACACACAGACACAGACACGGGCAGCTACAATCAGACGGATAGGCGCACGTGCGCACAAACACACAGTCAGACAGGGGCACAGACACGCACAGAGACCCGCGCGTGCACATAGACATAAACACGCAAATACAGACCGATACAAACGGGACACGAACACACACAAAAACATAGAAACACACGCAAACTGACAGGGATAAACACACGCAAATAGACACGGACAGCGACAGACATAAATTTAGGTCAACACATACAGACAGAGGAGACCCAGGCAGACACACGCTATAGGCGATCTTGTGCGCATGCAATTTCAGTGGTCGGAAGTAACGTTAATAAGTCGCTATAGGCGATCTTGTGCGCATGCAATTTCAGTGGTCGGAAGTAACGTTAATAAGTCGCTATAGGCGATCTTGTGCGCATGCAATTTCAGTGGTCGGAAGTAACGTTAATAAGTCGCTATAGGCGATCTTGTGCGCATGCAATTTCAGTGGTCGGAAGTAACGTTAATAAGTCGCTATAGGCGATCTTGTGCGCATGCAATTTCAGTGGTCGGAAGTAACGTTAATAAGTCGCTATAGGCGATCTTGTGCGCATGCAATTTCAGTGGTCGGAAGTAACGTTAATAAGTCGCTATAGGCGATCTTGTGCGCATGCAATTTCAGTGGTCGGAAGTAACGTTAATAAGTCGCTATAGGCGATCTTGTGCGCATGCAATTTCAGTGGTCGGAAGTAACGTTAATAAGTCGCTATAGGCGATCTTGTGCGCATGCAATTTCAGTGGTCGGAAGTAACGTTAATAAGTCGCTATAGGCGATCTTGTGCGCATGCAATTTCAGTGGTCGGAAGTAACGTTAATAAGTCGCTATAGGCGATCTTGTGCGCATGCAATTTCAGTGGTCGGAAGTAACGTTAATAAGTCGCTATAGGCGATCTTGTGCGCATGCAATTTCAGTGGTCGGAAGTAACGTTAATAAGTCGCTATAGGCGATCTTGTGCGCATGCAATTTCAGTGGTCGGAAGTAACGTTAATAAGTCGCTATAGGCGATCTTGTGCGCATGCAATTTCAGTGGTCGGAAGTAACGTTAATAAGTCGCTATAGGCGATCTTGTGCGCATGCAATTTCAGTGGTCGGAAGTAACGTTAATAAGTTTGATGATGAGAATTTTAAGTATTTCTGAGAATTTTCAGTATTTCTATGGTACGCGCTCTCATCCTCTCTACCCTCACAGCTTCGAAGTGAAATTCGATGAAGTGACTATATGCAAAATTGGAGGCGAGCGGTTACCGCCTGAATGTCTACCGTATGGAATGAAAGTGGAGGATCATCGAACTAAGGTTTAGTACCGTTTTTTACTACCACTGAAAGAGCTCCTTGACTGCGAAATATGCAAATCGCTTTCACGTAGTTATGACGTTTAGAGTGAAGTTTAGAGTGAAATAGGAAGGGGGTGGGGTTGTAAATGTTGTGAAGTTATGGAAGTGCCCATCATTTCAGTTTTAGTGGCCTGGGGCATGCGATAATGGTTAATTCATCGAAATAAATAAGCTCCTAAGTAGAATATGTTCCTGAGCTGGTCAGGGAAGAGGTATTCGTCCTTGTTCCACACGAGCCCATAAGGAGATTGCCGATCAGGGGAGAGTGAGGAGGGGAGGGGTGTGGTTCTGGGAATTAAGTTGATGATAAGTCGAGAACAAATTATGGCATATTTGTATAAAGGCAATCATATAAAGGCAACAAATCATATAAGAAAATAAAGGCATATTTGAGCGCTTCAGAGCAGGCCTGGTTAAAGCATGTAATCTTGTTCAAAGACTCGAGAATATTTTTTGTTTAAAAAATTTAATCTAGTGGAGGGCACCATGGATGCGCCATGTAACGAATGTCGGTCGAAGTTATTTAGATGCAAAGAGAACAGATCCCAATGAAGAGGGGATCCTCTGTTCTGGCCAGTGAGAGCTAATAACCTTAATCACTAGGCCGCGGCAGAAACGGCTGTCAGTCAAATATGTAATGTTCCGCTCCTTGAGGATAGTGATAACTGGGAGCACAGCTAATCCAGGAACACTGCCTTTTGCGAATGAGAGAGCAAAGGAACTTAAACGTGATTTTTCACAAGATTACATGAAAGGTTTCTTTCTAACATGCTGGGAATTGCCTCTATATGGGAGCCAAAAGAGGGAGGTAAGTTAACACTTTTTCATTGTTGTGTGGAAAAAATATTGCATGAAATCATCTCTCATAATAAGAGCAGCTTGTTTGTAAATAATGTCCCTATCGTTTAACTTCTTGTGAGAGTGGCCAATATGTGTAGCATTGGCCACGCCAAATATTGAGGGGATTGTTAATCATTTGATGGGGAAATCATCGAAAATCGAACGTTGGAGGTGTACTTCGTGGCCCTGTGGCCTAATGGATAAGGCGTCGGACTTCGGATCCGAAGATTGTAGGTTCGAGTCCTGCCAGGGTCGCGAGGTTTTGCGCATTTGCCAGTTCCTAGTTCGTGCGAATAGCTGCACGTGTGTGTGGAGTCGTTTAGTACACTGTTTTATGGAGATTTTTTATGACTTAACGTGATGGAAACGACAGTTGAAGTCGGGTTTCATTTTCTTTTCTCACTTTGGGCGTTGCATGTCAAGACTGAATCCTGTGTTCAGCAGTTTGTATTCTGCTCGGCTCCTTTCTATAATCTCAGAATGGAACCACATTTCTCCGTTTTGCTGACTCCCTATACTGCTTGCTCCTTCTGTTGGTTAGCTCTTCTCCCAGTTATCGATCTTCGTTGCAGCTTCAGTTTCTATCTAGATGTCTCCGCGATTTTATTTGCCGAGGAATTGTTTTCACTTGTTCATGCTGTTTTCGAAATGGAACTGCTTTTTCGGATTCCTGTCCCAGCTGTGGTGGGAGGAGGAGATCAGGGGTAAACTGATCTGTGCCCCTATTCGGGTTTTCAACTCGATTAATTGAATGTATTCCTTTGTAGGTGGTTAGGATGGAGCCATCTTCAGCGCTGATACATCATCTCGTTTCGGTCTCTCCGTGCTCAGTTCTGGACCAAACAGTTCTAACGACGAATATACTGGGCTTCCTGGTTATTACTGCCGTTGATATGGAGAAGAAGCAGTTCACCGTATTGAGTCCTCAGCCATATCCGTTGCCGTCGAAAATTTTAATTTTGAGTGAAGTCACTTTCGTTGATGATAAAGTGCGCGCATGAAGACGATTTATTGTTAAGTTTCGAAGAGCTGATGGCGGACGCTACTTTGTTTGCAATATTAGCTGGAATATTTAATCTTGCATGACTATGCTAATTGGCAGATCTGGCATCGGCCTGACAGGTAGTCAGTGTTGCTTCTGTTCACTGTGGCCATTGAAGCTTAGACGAGCGTTACGGCGCTGTATATGCAGCGAGACCATATTACGAGCGTTTAGGTAAATATCAGGGCCCTCATTACAGTGCCGTGGTCCAGGCAAAACCAGTGGCCTATGCTTTACCTAGAATTTTGTTGACAGGTTTCATAGGCTTTCATGATTATATGGTAGACCTGAGGTCGAGACGTTTCAATTTCAGAATTTCGGCAACTGTAGTAAGACCAATGAGGGTTTAACCGATTTTCGTGCTTCTCGAAGTAGGATGTTGATTTTATTCAAACGTTGTTGCTTGTTGGCACCTTTTCGCGCGGATAGCTGTCTTCCACTGTTGCATAGTTTCAACTGTTTGACCGACCGCACATTTTTTCGTTTTTGTTGTTACAATGTTTGCATGCCGCAAGCAATTCACAGCTCTCGAAATTTGCCTTTAGTGCTTACTATGATAAAGCATAAAAGTATAGCTGTTTTTGCAAAGCGTTGATGTTTTACCGCACTTACTTTAGCTTTTAGCCGAACGCTTATCAAATTAATTTGGGAGTTAGTGATAAACAAAATTTAATATTTTTGTGAATGGCTTATCGGTTTATCAGTGCATATTGTTATGTTCAGTATTCTTGTTTACTTTCGTTGTTTGAAAGTCTCTTTTCTTTATTATTTATCTTGAATGATGAGTTCATTTGGTTTTCAGTAATAGAATAGAATGGAGAGTTGATAAGGGGAATTTCCACCATGAAAACTGAGTGTTTTTTCTTTCGACTGGGTAGGCATGGTTTTTGCTAACGATATATTTTCAGCTTAACGGCGTGCATAATGCAGCAGATTAAATTTTTATCGTTATTTTGTTGAGTTACGGGCGGCCGTGATTGGTTACTACTTGTTGAGAGATTTTGCAAATGGACAGTATTTCTGTTATTTCCGCATGTTGTTAAACATGTTGAAATAGTGTGGGAGGTTCTGCTGAACTTCTACAATTAACGATGTGAAGCATTTGTTTAGTATATTGCAGCGAGTGAATTGTTGTATTGCAAGTTCAGTGCTGATTATGTTAAGCTTCAAAAGACGAATGTCATTCATCAGTCGGCAATTTATAGTTGTGATTGAGATACTCATTTTTAAGTTAAATCAACGTTTGTTTCGCGAGAGGATTGATGGAGGGACTCTCATTTTTAAGCTTGGTTGTTGGGATGTATATGTATGGGAAGTAAGATACCTGAGAAACTGTGATGTTGCTAATTTTGTTTTGCATTGCGCATGCCGTGTTTACGTCTAACTTATTGTTTCTGAATACCTTTTTTTGTATATAAACGTTTTTTTTCGTTAAGCTTTTTTTATATAGCCATAACAGCTGCACACATATTAGAAAGATTTTCACATGAAGTATGACGTCGAGTTTCTTTACAGTATCGGGGTCGTTATGTGGCCTTGAGCAATGGATAAATGAGTTTCGATTGTTACATTTGTATGTGGAATGTTTGTTGAAAAGTGGACCTCTTTCTAGATGGGACGAAATGACTGGTGTTCATCATGAGAAAGGGATTAATTAATTAATTACTGGTGCAAAAGATTTCATTCGGCTAAACATTGTGAGAAAATGTTTCGACATATACACAAAGGATGGTTTTCAGATCAATTTGCATTTATTAGCTGCAAAACGCGATAGGCAAACCATTTCAATCGGTGGATTCCGCTTTTTTTAATTTTTAAAAGTTAGTTGAAGTATAATCTGATTCTTCTGCGTATACAGTGAATGTTTTTTATGGAAGCAACTCCATTAGTTTGGCATTCATGCCGTCATTAGGGAAGAACACAGAACAGCGGCTGTACATGTACTGTTTTTGAGAATAATTGAGATATTAGAAATGCTCTTCGAGTAGTTAGTTCGGACAGTGTATGAGAATTATTTCGAGAAGTGTTCATTTGGTATAGTTGATGCAAGGAAAGGCTCTTAGGAATTTGGAACCGTAAAGCTTCTTGTCCGGATGGGATGTTACAAAGTTTTCGAATAAGGCGTTAGGTTGATAGTTCTCACCGGTATCACAGAAAAAAAAGAAAGCGATGGCATTTTTCATACTCGCCTAGTGAAAGAAAGCAAAATAACTCCTCGAAATTTCTTATGAGGAGGGGACTATGGTCATAAAGCTCACCAACTTTTCTTTCTCTTTAGAGCATTGGTGTGGCCGTCGAACAAGGAGGAAGGGGAAGTGAGGGTGACAGAGGGGAGGGGGAAGGGGACACGGAAACAATGAGAGCAGATTGTTGTAGCGCAGTGTGTGAGAAACTACATCGACTCATCGTCATTGTCTTATCAAGATGTCGTTTGTCGGCCGATTGCCGCCGCACCAACCAAAACCAGATTCCGCATCAATCGCAGTTGGTTTTCGCCCCTCAAATTTTCGTTTCGGAAACTTTCACTCTTCGATCGCTTTGTTCACTTTCCATTTTACCAGACATTATTTTTGCATTGTTTCAAATTGTTATCTTCGATTTGATTTCCGGCAGTTAATTGTGTATAGCTATTGCTCATTTTAGCTGTACAGAATAGAAGACAAACCAATGACATTCAATATTTTTACTTTGTTTTACTTCCGGATACTTTCGGCAACCGTAGTTTCACCGACCCATTCTCCATCGATGCAGCTGGCACCATTCTCCCATCCACGTTGATCTCTCGCTTATGCGTCTGCATGGAATGCACGTGATTCCGTGGAGGCACACAAGCGAATCCCTCCATCTCAGCGGCGCTCTTCCTGGTTTTCCAAGACTGAGGGCCGTTTCTTTTCACCTTCTCTGCCATGATTTATATGACCAATGTTGGATCACCTAGTGGTCAGCCTGCTTGTGATCCTGACTTCTCCGCTTTCTTTACAGTTCCTTTGGAGAAAAGTGCTAGGTGAATCACACTCTCTCCTTCGGTAATGTTGTCCTTCAGTTCTCCCATTCGCGATCCTTCCCACGCTCATCTACTGCGGATATCACCCGTAGGGGGAGTAAACTGTATATTCTATTTTTGTGCGGGGCGCTTTGTTTTTGCCAAAAACGAATGCGTGCTGCTGAAAGGGCGTAAGTCACACGTGAGGATGGGCTACAGTAGAATTATTAGTAATTAATAAGGCCATTATTATTAAGTAATTTAGGAAAAAAATGTGAAATTTAAATATGCTTGCGTCACGTCATCCATTTAAGCACAAAAAAAAGTTGTGAGCTAATACAAATGGAAACAATTTCGTTTGATGAAGTTAATTTATCTATTATCGCATCAGTTGGATTAAGTTAGTTAACTTCGAGAATTAATTAAAATGTCGTAAGAATCAATTAATAATTAATTAGCTAGCACCAAAGTTCACTAACATATCATAAGAGAAGAACTTCGAGAACTTCGATGTATTTTTGCCGAAAACATCGAATACATATGGCTTGAGAATGATAAATTTTGGGCAATCTTCTAACCTTTCTATTTTTTTTAAATTTTCAAATATTAGACGTTAGACATGAAAAGTAAACTATGGTAATTAGTGGATGAATGTTATATATAACACCTGATCTAATTAAGAAGAAAAAAAAATTACGGTTGATCTTTCGTCACTTTTCAGCATTTTTTCACCAGTGCAATTATCAATCATATCGACTATTTAAAATCATCAATTATTTTAGTCTTCTATTGTCCTATTTTCACCACTTCCCATTCTCCTTCCATACCATTTACAGGAGAGACTTTTACGAAATTATACATACGATTCTACGATCCTCTTTTCATCGCTTCCCGTACAAAGTTTTACAATGTTTTCTAAGACATTGATTGCGTTGACTGATTGCAGTTGTGTTCTGCGAATTGCAATGAGTATTACGAAATGAGACCGAAATACAATGATGTTTATGGGAGTTAGACAAAAAAGCAAATTGAGCTCGGTGAAAACGTTTTAAAAAACGGGTCTGAAATGCACATTGCGTCCGCATTCCAAAAGCTATGAAATTTTTTTTTGTGACAAAATATTGATGTCCACTTAATTTATGCAAAAAAACTTTTCTTAGTTTGTCTCCCGTTCGGAATCCGAAATCAAAATTCCGACCGAACTGAATTCAATAAAACACTGTCAGTCATAATTTTGGTCTTAGAGCGTATTTTTCCAAACTTAACTTTGCCAATTCCATTCCATTTCTAATTCCAATTCCATTTCATGTCGCTATTCCTTTCTAGACGTAACTTTGGGTTTCACCTATATCGTACGATTCTTATATCTAAGGTTTATGTCGTAGCTGGATGTCGTTCGTGGAGGGTGCACCATTTTCAGTTATTTTAATTCATTTTTTACCGTTTTCAAGCATATTGTTTGCAGTTCTATCCATAATTTTCAGTTATGTTTGATTATATTATTCTGTTTGATGACCGCTCCTTTTATAAGGGGTGTTACTCTCAGCGTTAGATTGCTGCAGCCATCGTCACTGAACTAGGTCTTGGTGGGTGTATACCAATAACTCGCATCGTACGATTTACCATCGTTATCAGAAAAAAAATCACTGCCGCATTGATAAGCAATCGCGGTCACACGTCAACTTGCGTAATTTACACGACTTTTGGATGCAGAAAATGAAATAACCTCTACATGTAAACGATCACGGCTGCTTATGAACTTCGCAACAATTTTCGGTTGAAGACGTTGTATTATTCATATTTCTTCACTACTATAGCATAGAGATGCGTTAGATGGAGCGCTAAACCGAATCAGAAAGAGTGGTTCCTGTGATATTGGAATAAGGTGCATGTGGTCTCTCACAGCATCACAGGAGTGATTCTTTTCATGGGCTATTTTACGTTGTTTTGCGATCAATTATTTGAAGGTCGTCAGCTGAGTATTTTGACTGTAGAATCGACGACGTGCTAAAGAAGATTTTAACCAGCATGCCAGCCGTTTCGCCAAAAGTAGCCCCCCAACTAACTCAGCATATTCTCTACGGCACAAGGCATCTACAGTTTCGACAAGCACTCGGCCAGGTTCGCACACAATATTATCATTTTTGTATTTTTTACCACTCGCATTTGCTTTTATGGCTGCTATAAAGATTCTGAAATCGAAAATATATTCATTTAATGGACTGTACTCATTATGTATTCAATTAACGGACGAGTTTGTTAAAAGCGGCATTTACAAATGAAAAAAGCAGCTAGAATATATCATGAAATCTCATTCCGTCGAACGTCGTATCACTTGCTTCTCGATAAACCGTAGCGATTTGCTACCCACCGGTATCACTTTTTTCCATAAATATTACTTTATAGTAGTTTTCCCAAGAACGATATGACCACTTTGGTGAGGCAGCGTTGTTTCATTTTGGTATGTCCGCTGTACTGCACGAAAGTGCGCTTGATTACTCCTAAGCGAATGGGTCATCAGGGATACGGTATAGCGTCCATGCTCTTTTTAAAATAAAATTTTCCATGCAGTGCAGTGTTTACTCCACATAGTGCAATCATGTGGTGAAATACAGCGGAATCGAGAAAAAAATAGTAAGAATACTTTTTGAAACGTTCTATCAGCAGTATAATTACTTAGCTTCTTTCGACGAGCACCTACATCTGTTTGAAATCGCCTTTTCCAAACAGTTTGGAGCGGTTTGGAATGCCATTTTTCGAGCACATGTCCCTGACCGCATCAGAACCATATTGGTGTCTGTGCTAAAAGATCAATTTTTTATTAGGTTCTTTTTTCACCTAAGGCGATCATTGAAACGAACATCAGAGCAATGAGTTGAATGCTTCACTCGTTCGTTTGGTTACATGTTCGCAAACAAGCTGGTAAATATAGTCGATAAATTTAAGGTATGGGCAACGCAAAAACGGTTTTTGATATATTCATATATGACAGATCTGGTCATAATTATCGTCCTTTATCAGAACTTCCCTCGACCTCACTTCTTACCTATCCTTTACATTCCCACTTACTTGCTATCAACGCTATGATCACTATAGAAGTAGGATTTGAAAGTTGCATCGCATGGCATATGTTGATTATCACATTTCAGTTTATCGATAAGGAGATCAATCCACACGTCAATGAATGGGAAACAAAGAAACGCTTTCCCGCAAAATTAGTATTCAAGAACCTCGGTCGTCTAGGAATGCTCGGCGCCAACAAACCGCAGGGTTCGTTTCACTTTCTCGGAATCAGCGACGGCGATAAATTTTTTTGAAATGCTGTACTGGTCATCAAGTTTCGAAATTTTTAAAAGCAATGAGGCGTTGTGTGTGTGTCTGCATGTGTCTGTGTCTCACCGTCTCTATATCCCTGCGTATGCGTCCATGTCTGTGTCTGTCCGTGTCTGCGCGTGTCTTTGTGTGTTTCCATGTGTCTATGCGTCTGTGTGCAGGCGTACGTGTGTCGTGTGTGTCTCTGTGTGTGTCTGCCTGGGTCTCCTCTGTCTGTATGTGTTGACCTAAATTTATGTCTGTCGCTGTCCGTGTCTATTTGCGTGTGTTTATCCCTGTCAGTTTGCGTGTGTTTCTATGTTTTTGTGTGTGTTCGTGTCCCGTTTGTATCGGTCTGTATTTGCGTGTTTATGTCTACGTGCGCGCGCGGGTCTCTGTGCGTGTCTGTGCCCCTGTCTGACTGTGTGTTTGTGCGCACGTGCGCCTATCCGTCTGATTGTAGCTGCCCGTGTCTGTGTCTGTGTGTGTACCTATGGGTCCATGTGTCCTTGGGCGTGTGCACGCGTGGGTCTGCGCGTCTGCTGGTGTGGGTCTGTGTCTGGCTGCGTGTGCTCGTGTGCATGTACGGCTGTCTGCGTCTATTTGCCCATGTCTGTGTATCTGTTCGTGTATTGTCTGTTCATTTGTGCCTGTCTCTCTCGATGCCCGTCGCTGCCTATGTCTATGTCTGTCTCCGCCCCTGTGCGTGCCTCT
The DNA here is from genome assembly GCA_000803305.1 of Toxocara canis. Classification (NCBI taxonomy): domain Eukaryota; kingdom Metazoa; phylum Nematoda; class Chromadorea; order Rhabditida; family Toxocaridae; genus Toxocara; species Toxocara canis. The sequence goes on along the minus strand of JPKZ01002485.1, from coordinate 76 downwards.
ATCAGCATGCGGCCCTGTTCATGCCCTTGCCTGCCTGCTTTTGCCTGTATTTCTGTCTGTGTGCTGGTGTATATGT
>JPKZ01002484.1:361982-376017 GCA_000803305.1 Toxocara canis | reverse complement strand
CCCCCCCCCCCCAGTCCACTCCCTTAAGTAAATTCGGGGCTTACAGCACCCCTAGTTTGATCTATTAATGAAAATATCCAACGCTTTAATAAGTGTTAAAGATCTCTTAGATATAAAAGCCATTCAAAGCAATACTAAACATCTAAAGGTGAATCTCAGGTGAACACATGAGCACATTATCTCCCAACTCCCTCCCTCCCCTCCTCCAAAATTTTCGTATTTTACGTACGGCACATTGGAAGTCGTAACTCTAGAACAGCTGGCCGCAAAAGCGGAAAATTGGTTAATTTTGGGGTTTTGGAACGAGCCCGATCAAATTTACACTAACACTTGCCTCAATGTTTCTTACGACAGTGATTTAGTGCATGTGTGCAGTTACACAAATCCACGAAAGCATATAAGACGAAAATTAAAACTAACCAGGTATGCAAGCAGCATCGAAATGGCTCATCAAGAAATCACTGTAACTCTGGTAAGCGTATTTCAGGACATGTCTCTGACCGTCAACAACCGAATTAAATGAGCGAAATTCTGCAAAACAATCGCCTCTTATGCTGCTTGCAGTTTCGGCGAAGGTAACAATCAATACGACGAAGGACTTTTTTAAGTCCATGGGAGGAGGACTTGAATGCAAGGAGGTGCAGAAGGCTAGCGTCCCTTCTTCTCTCCACTGTTAACAAGAAGGAAGGAAAATCCCAACATCTCCAGTCCCTCTTCAAACTACAAGCAAAAAACTCAGAAGGCAAATCTCGACAGCTGACGAATTTTTGAAAGATGCCGTATCACAAAAATACCTCTATTATGTATAGCCACACCTTTCAATGTTGTGGAATCACAAGCATCTTCATTTCAAAAATATTTAATGTCTCATGAATATGAAGGAACATTAAATGGTTGGAAGATTTGGGGTGGAAGGAACTGGTGGGTGGATGGAAGGGGAAGGGTCTGCAAGAAAAACAGCTGTTTGGTTATCAATGGGGTTCTAATACGAGAGTGAGAAAATGGTCCTCTTCAACATCCTTTTTCTTGGACGGAAAAGGAGAGGAAAGCCTTTACTACAACTATTTTTATTGTGCCAAGATGTTAATGTTGAAGTATTGCGCTCGTGTATTCCATTCTAATCCTCGAGAGCGCTTGACGCCATGCGAACAACTAAGTCTGGAAGTTTGAATGTTAGGAGAAACGGATAAAACTGATTTGTAGTTAGTTATGCAAAGCAGATGGTATCTACAGCAACTGAGGCCGACAGCCACTTTCTACTCCTGCAGTTAGACCTGTTATAAGAAAGAGACCATCCAACAACAGCAAAATAAGGATATCGTTTCTGTCTATTGCTTTTTAAACTGCACATATCCTACTAAAAACGGCTTGGATGCCAACTGCTGTATATCTTCAGAAAAGACATTACTTTCCAATTCTAGTGCTGCCGCATCCTTATATGGTAGCGATAGTTCCTACAGACACCTTGCGATCGCATTACATCACAGACCTGCGATGAACTCAGTTCTGGTCGACAGCTAACACATTCCACTCAGGCCCACTCCACCGATAAAGTGATCCTTCCCACACTTTCCCTTCCAAAAAAAGATGAATAAAGCAAACAAAAACTAACGCTGTCTTTTCGCAGCATTTATGAAGTTGGCATGCTCCCTATCTGGATCGCAGTAGAAAACGTCGTCTGGCCAGTAGTCTGGCACACGAATAGCATCGAAAGAGTGCACTGTGGGGAAATGTGATTGCGTAATGAAGTCGCTTAGCATCGGGCGCATCATCGCATCATGCATCACGTCGACTTCAGATGCCGTGCGCACTTTTATCAGGGGGAGTGAGATCATCTGAAACAACAACATCCTCAGCAACTGAGGCCGACAGCCACTTTCTACTCCTGCAGTTAGACCTGTTATAAGAAAGAGACCATCCAACAACAGCAAAATAAGGATATCGTTTCTGTCTATTGCTTTTTAAACTGCACATATCCTACTAAAAACGGCTTGGATGCCAACTGCTGTATATCTTCAGAAAAGACATTACTTTCCAATTCTAGTGCTGCCGCATCCTTATATGGTAGCGATAGTTCCTACAGACACCTTGCGATCGCATTACATCACAGACCTGCGATGAACTCAGTTCTGGTCGACAGCTAACACATTCCACTCAGGCCCACTCCACCGATAAAGTGATCCTTCCCACACTTTCCCTTCCAAAAAAAGATGAATAAAGCAAACAAAAACTAACGCTGTCTTTTCGCAGCATTTATGAAGTTGGCATGCTCCCTATCTGGATCGCAGTAGAAAACGTCGTCTGGCCAGTAGTCTGGCACACGAATAGCATCGAAAGAGTGCACTGTGGGGAAATGTGATTGCGTAATGAAGTCGCTTAGCATCGGGCGCATCATCGCATCATGCATCACGTCGACTTCAGATGCCGTGCGCACTTTTATCAGGGGGAGTGAGATCATCTGAAACAACAACATCCTCGTATGTCTTCGAAACGGTGTTACAACAAACATGCAAATAAATATCTCTTCTCTTCTCAGTTCTATAGGCTCATGGAAGTTCCCACTGAGCGAGAAACCGGTAAAACGGGTTGTCTGCGAATAACAATCCTTTCCCTACTTTTCTTTCCCCATCTCTTCGTAACTTAGTTCCTTCTTAATATCTGCCTTGTCTTCCAACACTTGGTGGTTCGCGCAGAGAATGATACATGTACACAATCACTAATCTTTTCATACCCAATAAACAGCTTCATTTTATGCTGTACTACGATGCAGTCCAGCACAGCATAATTTTCTAAGTAAAAGTATACTGTAGTACAGGTGTATTTGGTACGTAAAAGTAAATACAGTACATCGTAATTATTTACATGTCGCATTATCGTACTTCAAGACAAGCATTCTCTGCCGTCAAGTATTGCGTGAAAACGTCCTCTCTATGCTTTCTCTCGTTTCGCCCTCTCCCCCACCCCCTCTCCAGCTTCTAATATATAATCAGTTTCCAAGATCCCATATAAATCAATTAACAGAACAATTATTAGAAAGATGAAGCAGAACGGCTCAACGAAAAAATAACTACTTGCGATCCCGCCACAATGATGCTTTCGTTAACAAGTTGGCAAATTTTAAAATAGTTTCAAGTCTGCACAAACCTCATCTGCTTCGAAGAATCGTTTACTATTTGCAGCATTCCGCAAAGATTGATAGAAAGGTGAGTGAAGTGATGCGGCAATGAGCGCCTTACTGCCGAACATCTTCATATGGCCATTACGCCTCACAAGCACCGATGCCAGCTTGTCGCCACTTCGTAAATTGTACTCCGCTATTAGCCGTTCTATTTGGCGCAGCTTTTCCGCAGCTTCACCGTGAGCAAATTTCTCCTCTGAAACTACCGCTCACTACGACCACACTCACAAGAACATGAATAAACTCCAGCTTTTAAAGCTGTACAATGCATCCAAAATACTCTCGGCTGCCCCATGGAATTCGCCCTTTTAGATACTGCCTTTAAATGTTTTTCCCATTCTTAACGTTTAGTCAAAATACCATGTACGGTTATCAGAACATACAAAGAAACAAACAATTTCCAGGAATTTCTTAACTGAGGTATACCTAGCTCACACGGAAGCTTAGTGGGAAGGAGAAAGGGAAGGAGAGAGCGGGAATAGGAATTTAAAATATCTACAAAATATTCAATTCGCTTCTTTAATGCACTATTGCATTGGGCACATGAGATCGGAGGAAGATGAAGTTGCTCATCGAGGNGGGGGGGGGGGGCTGAAATTTTCTGTACCAATGTTTCTAACCTTCTGTAAATTTTTCGTCTTCCCCTCCCCTCCCCTTCATCAATTATTTGCCAAGCATTGCTCACTCAAATCTACAAAAGCTGAGCATGAGTTACCCAAACTATTTCGAAAAATAAAGACTTGGAGAGTGGCCCATATGTTCTGTCCCAAATGAAGAACCACAAATGAATAAAGAAGAATAAACATACCGCGCTTGATGTTCATTGGTATCATTCCAGCGGGCGTTATAACACGCACACAGCTGTTGGCCTCACGACTTTCGCCAGTATCAGCCTCGCGAATCAACTCTACAATAATCACCGTTTCTTCGCCACTCGCTACTAATGAAAAAAGTTGCGCAGGAATGCAGGTTCCGTTCCGGGATCATCACTCATTATTTTGAAATTGCCGACCCACGGTTTTATACACGTTCGTGAGGCAACACATACGTTTTTTCGAATTCGGGTATTTCTGAGCTCCACTGCCGACTTTTGGAAGACCTTTTCCTGTGCACATTCAGGATAAATTGAACTCGACATCATTTTTCCCCCGAGTAATTAGAAGAACTGAATGGTAAGAATTAATAACAGACTTCTAGTTTAACTGAGAACTACGACTGTTGTTTTAAGGAGGCATTCCAGCCCATACATAATTCATTTAATTATTGCCGTAACTTTGCTACACACAAAGACAGACTACTGATAAGGACAAACAAATTGACAAAGAAATTTTTGCCATAAATCCTCGAATTTGCCAAATGAGGACAAATGGACCGTAAATCCATGAATCCAAATTAGGACAAAAAAATTTTTGCCAAAAGTTGTGGACCGTAGCAGCATTAAAGCTCGCCAGAATATTTTTAGTTTGAATGGGATCATGGTGTTCGAAGTTAGCTTAGGGGGTTGTGAAAACTTCTTTTGAAGGGCTGCAACTAATCACGATGTTAGTTTAAAGAGAAGGGTTGTGCAAAGCTGCATCTTCAAAGGAACGACATAGTCAGAGAGATAAATCAGACTAGAAGAGGATTTTAACGAATTGAAGTGTTTCTTGTTACTACGGTACTAGGAATTCATCCCAGAACGTTTAGTGTTGTACATGTCATTGTTTAACGCATGCAAAAAACAATGCCAATGAAGGTTTTCTAAAATTTATTTGTTAACTGGTGCCTTCGTGAAAAAGGTCCGCTTTATATGTGCATTATATAACTTCATGACTAACCAGTAAATAACAATATGTGAACGATACTCACTTCTTTGTAGTATTGGCGTGGTCGACCGCTTTAAGGTAGGAGGCAACGCTGCATGCGCTGACGCTGATGCTGTTGGCATTGGACTCAGTTTACGGGCTGGTCTGATTAAGCGCCTATAACTTTAAGCACATTTGCAATTATTTAGCTAAGAAGCTCACTACTTACTGTCTCACTTAATAGAAATTAGTGCTATATTGGGATCAGGAGAGAACAAACAGAGGAAGCAATGCGTTTTTTTTTCAACATCACCTCTTCGACTAAATGAGAAACATCCTCTACTCTCAAAATCGATCCCAACTAAAAATTGTTCCCGCACAATCTTATCAAAGTAGTATTTTGCAAAGGGCAGCTCTCTGATAATGTGGAAAAGGAAGGCCTCATCTGAGGTTGGAACTGGAACAACACAATGAAAGGGCTGGGAAAGTGTTCCATGATGGAGAATGCGATCCGCAAAGTACGATCAGTAACATCCATGAAATAACAACTCTCTGAAAATCTACGGGTCTTCAATAGGTACTAATACTCATTCAGTGTTCAAAGTTTCAGGCACACTCGCCTCCCCTTCTCCAGGTTACCCTCTACGCATCAAAAGCTCCATGGTTCTCGATTAACTGTCACGGAAGGATAATAATACTGATCCAGTCCACTCGTCCCCTTTTCACCCATCTGGAAGTTACAGCGCGTACCAGACACCCTTACGAAATTTCTCAACCCCACCGATATGGGCCTATTTCTCAACCCATACGATTCGGACTACCTACTCTTTTGAAAGAGCAAGTCATGTTACGTTCATAAAATCTCAGGAATCCAGTAATCAGCCTGTGAATTCCTCCACTGTCCCACTTCCGGAAAAAAGAAAAACCAATTCCCACATCCCATGAAATCGCAATTCCAAACAATCGATCACCTTGGTCTCCCATCTTCAGATACGAATTCTGACGTCTCTTTCCGTCTCGTCTCGTACATCGGTGGGGTCTCTTCATAGCGAACCTGTTGCACATGAGTAGACATTGTTTTTCTTCTCCTATCGTCAGCACCCCTAACAGCAGATGCATTCGAACTTGTGCTTGGCACTGAGTCACTTGTTTGTGAGCATGCTGCGTGTTCGTTTTGCCGACGCTTACTCGTTTGAAGATCTTTTTCGTTCATATCCATCACGACTTGCCCTGAAATAACCGAAGTGATTACACCATATGCAAAAATGGATGAGAATTCCCTCCCATAAGACAAACTGAGGTGAACCTCGTTTGTCTACTACGGGCAGGTCTTTGCTAAAACCAATAAACAAACAAAAATCGACGGAGTGATAAGTTGTCACATCAGCTGACCCGCAAATGACAAACAACAGCATGGCAATCAAGGATAAAACGAGTGGAAAAAAGTTAAAAACACCTCTTTGCTCACCTCTGCGATATACTTAACAAGAAGAAAACGAAAAGATGAATATTGAACAAACGAATAAAGTTGAGAACGCACAGAACGTACATTGCGACGAAAGGATGAGGAACCATTTAAAAAAGATCTCCCATATTCGGTATTCCAATTAGCTGTTCATGTGCTGCTCACAACGAAGCCTTCACAAAAACTCATGCAGCGTCTATCCCCAACGCATCCATTTCACAGATTTGTTGCCTCCTTGCGTTCACCCATGACTATCCTGCTTGCGGAGACCTACGCACGATTCTACGAGATGTCAGAGTTCGAGCAGAATTTTGGGAAATAAAGTGAAATATGAAAAAAAAGGATTAAGATAAACTGGCTGAAACTTTCGCTTCATGAAGTAGTGGTAGAAGAGAAGTTTGGAACGCTCATTAACGAGTACAACTTTGAACGGTACCTGCATGTGGTTGCGGTGAAGAGACGTTGCTGTACACATTCGTCTTCACATGGTCAGTTCTAAGGGAAGAGGAAGTGACAATCTCCTCCCTTTCTACAACAAACTGATCATCGATTTTTTCTCCCACGATTTCTCCATAGATTTCGTCGTCCGATTCGGCGAACTCGTTCATGTAACTTTCATCTAATTCCTCATCGAGCACCTCATCTTCAACCGCCATACAATCCTCCTCGTCGTGAGTGTTCCCTCTATCGTGTATTGCTTCTGCGTTCCATTCACTGCAATCGCTGTCGTGAACTATTTTCTATGCAAGCTTATACTGCCCTTATTCTGCGGGTTCTCTTCAACACAACGCTGCATGCCAATCACTTTCGATGTAGACGAACGCCAAACAGCGCAACTAACTTAGAACTGTTGCCGACGTACCTAAACTGCGAACTTATTTTAAAATCGATAACTGATTAAACAATAAAAGAGCAACAAATGTGCCTACAAAGTGAGAAGGTACGCTAGCAGAGTACAGTGACAACCGATTTGCAAATGCAAGTGAGCTAAAGAACATAAAAAAGAACCATCAGATTCTCTCGGTTTTTATTCCCCTGTCTTTCTTCTATATTCTACTTCAGCACACATCCCGCGTTTAGTTCTCGGAGCTACTATTAGTACGATTATTATAACCACTGATGTTCGAAGCTTGGCCGTTTGGGTCGAGGAGGTTCACTAACATCGAACTGCGATATTTCGTCCACTCCATTTCTCGGTGCATGCGAATTTGGCCTGCAAATTCAAACTTATCTCTCTCAACAACAACATAACCCATATGTTTTTGGACCATCTCGCTCCTTTTTCGTAGTCCGATCTTCAAAAAAGCTCGGGTCAACGACATGCTCGTCCTATTCCCTTGCACATGAGCTCCCCTGAATAATAGCTTCCTGATGAAACACTCCTCTAAATGGAAGTCCTTTCTTTGCTGACCGTAGAAAATAGAAGCTGCCGGATTTCCACTCAAACAAATATGACATTCAACTACTACTACACCGCAGACCTCCGGCACTATTTTCTCTGCTAAGATTCGATGCTCCTGTAAGCAGTCATCGAATCTAGCACGGTTACATGAAAATGTGTTCTGAAACGCCAAAAAAAAACTCTTAACTAAGAAATTAAATAAATAAATCTTTCAGCTCTGATCCCTTAAGTAGCGAAAAAAAAAACAACTGCGAAACACGCCGTGCATAAATGCACAATCCTTTCTGTAATAGAGGAACGCGAAGAATGAACAAAAATTCAAATAGACAAATCTGACCAACTGTAACCGAACATCTTTTGAAGGCATGTGTTGTAGTATGTACCAGTATAATCATTTTACAAGTAACTTATTCGCATTCATCGTTTTTTCCTTCCAATCTTCTGTCGGTGATGAAAGCTTTTCATCATCAATATCATCATTTTGATGTTGCTTTTGTTTATTTCAACTTCGCACCTTATTTGTAATTGCCACCAACACAACTAACCACTAGGCACCGCATGTCTTATAGACGAACGCTTCAGGTATACAAAAACAAATAGCACTTCTACAAAACATTTGTTTCATACAGGAACAAAACAAAATCATCATATCTTTCCAAAACACGTTCTTACTTCAAACAATACCAATCTTAATGACTGCCCAATTCAGCCAAATATTGAGCCTATTTTCTCAATTTAAGCAACGAAATTGGCTAGCCGTATCATGCCTTTTTTCTCTCTCCCTCTCTTTCCCCACCTCTACAAAACACAAACATTATTATGGCCATCAAAACGGATGGTCGTTGAACCAAAAGTGATATCATTTTCTGTAGAATTTTGCCTTTCTTCTTTGATTTTTCCTTTTTCTTTTGTACCTTTCTTCCTTTCAATGTTTTTAACAGAGCCGGATGCGACCTCAGCTCGAAATCGTGCTGCAGCTTGCCATTACCCTTCTTCCAACTTGAAAGGGAACTGCGACAAGCTCATGTATACAGCGTAAATAATATAAAACTTACATCACGTCAAAAGAATAACAAAACCGACCAACCGATCTGGGTCGTTGAGAACGATTCTTTTTGGATCGAATAATTCGTTTTTCAGTCGTCTTCTGAGGGTCTTACCTCTCAGAGTGCAGTATAGTCGTCTGCATCTTTCCCAATCGGGGAACGCAGCTGTCACTGTTCCTGGTCCATATACCGATGATCCAAGCGTTGCAGATTCGGCGATTGCTGCTAGCCGACCCTGCAATTACAAAACTTCTTTAATCGCTGCTTATGAGACAATTCTCCCAGGTCGATTCTAAGCGAGAAGAGAGAACGGTCTGCGGAAAAAAAAAAGCTGGGATCAGGAAACTTCCTTCCTTTTGTACGGCACCAAAGTGGATTGGAGGAGAGAATGGAACGGTTTAAAAAAGCCCATGATTTCAACCGTCTCTCCTCCGGACCTCTCTTATGCCCGAGCCATAACATAATTGGACCGCCACAGAATCTGCTGATTCCAATATACGAAATGGTGATAACAAAGCGCAGCAATGAACCTAGAGCAGAGAAGGCCGGAGCTTTTTATTTATTTTTTAATACCATGTACATACTTCAGCAGTCCTTATCCCAGCAAATAATTTAATAAGCCCATATCAGGGCAAAACAGCTGAACTGATGAACACAACAAACCTTCTGCCACGCTTCTTTAGGGTCCATTCCATTGATAATATCTTTACGGCATCTTCGTTCAATTTCGAGTGCCCGAGCAGCGACTATGCTCATTGGTATGCATCTCGGGTGGTGTTCCGGGAAGAGGTCACCCACTACCACGCCATCCATCATTTTAATGCGCGGTGTTATGCCTACAATTCACTGCACCCTTATTCATAACCATTCCTATTATGTACTCGTACTCACTAGTCAAAATATTTTAGCGAATTTCATTATTCGAAAAAAACATCCGAATATAACAGCCAAGAATACCTCCATGAACCAGCACAGTGAGAGTGGCTGCACAATATTTTCACATCTGAATATTTCCAAGTGCGCACTTAACCACAACAATGGTGTAATGCGCACTCGGAGCCTATCACTCCTCAATTTGGCGACTTGGTTGCGACCTCAACTTACAAATGTATCACTTTTGCAACTCTTTTTAAACGTTCTTCCTCTTCATCTCCTCTCTCTTTCTCGTTACATCATCTTTTCAATTGTTCTGAACCGGCTGTCACCTTCAAGCGGCTCGGAAAAACAAAACAATATCGCAAAATTTTTGGAAAAAAGGGGGAAGGAAAAAAATGAATAAGAAAGTAGGATCAACGATTCGATGACTACAAGTTAAGGCCGTAACCAGGCACTGAAATTCGATGGTGGCAAATTCTGATAGCATCATTACTACACACTGCCGCACAAAAAACGAACCAATACATCATAACGATTCGTTCCTCTCCATCCTATCGACCAAACAAACGTTTCGTTTTTCCCCGAACTCTGCTTAGTAAATCATATATGACCCAACCATTATTATTTCATCACAAACCCTGCATAGGTCTTCAAATTATGACATTTTAGCGCCATATCCCTTTGCGAGCTCTGGAAAAACATCCAAAAAAGATCCTACCTGCATCACTATTCAAAAGATTCAGGCGAGTTTACAAAAATCAAATTTATGCGCATTCAAGTGTCCAATCGGAGAGTGATGGAAAGAGAAGGGAAAATCGACCATGCACTGGATAAATTACAAATGCGTTGAGACGTTACTCGTTCATTTCTATGACTGGACCAGATAAATTTATGCAATTTCCGAAAATCAATCCCAATTGATATGGACATACGAAACCATTAAAAAATTCCTTATAAGAGAACCGGAAGTCAGAAGATCCTTCAACCGCAAGCATCTTAAATCTACGTTCGGGGAGGTTGGAAGAGGAGAAGAGATGGGGAGATTGGCGGGGAAGGGGATAATTGGAACACTAGAAATTTATGCAAAACTGCCCGAAAATTGAATGCCCATGCTTGTACGAACAGTTAAAAACTGACCCGTCCGAAGTTTGCGATTAATGTTGTCACAACGCGAACATCTGAAGTAAATTGATCGACAATCGCGCGAGTGGGACGTATGCCTATAGATGCGCACTTCGTCTGCATTTAGATGAACCGTCAAAGAGGTCTGCTTAAAGCGCTCCGAAAACGACATGTAGTATGGAACCGTCGGAGGTGTCCTAAAACCAACAGCATTAACAACGGGTGGTTTATCTTTGCAATTGCCCACAATTCGTTAATGGTTTAGCGGTAGTGCTTGACAGCATAATAACGCCAACAACGCGAGAAGGCAATATATACTGACAAATTGAGATGACTAACCCCAAACAGTGCGCCAATTAAACCGTTGTGCAGAAACTCATAATCCTTTCACACCGATCGTCTAATAAATTTCAAGCTATAAACACGAAACCCACTGGAAGCCATAACAGTGAACGATAACAAAAGTGCTTTTGATGTGACCTTCTCTTAAGAAATTTCCAAAATCTCTGACCTGTTTCTTCAATAGCCACAGCTTGCCCATGAGACGGGCATAACAATGAGCCAGAAAGCAGCTAAACGTCAAATGCTTTGGACACCATTTCTGAATCTATCCACAAGCAAAAAGGCAGTCGTCAAGAGGGTATGAGGTTGTAGACTTCCCTCTTTCCACTTCAAATCGAATTTAAGACTTCTCAAAGGATGCGACTAGCACAAACACAGGCGAGGAGAGGGAAGACAGGAGGGGGGTTGAGGAAGGAGCGGATGAGAGTTGCACTTGAACCTAAAATAATATTTCTGGGTTGATTTTAAGTTGCTGTAGTCGCTGATATAATCATCAGATTATTCTATTTAACGCTTCTATTTGTTCAGTTTTCAAAAACCCTCTTTCAAACTAATTGTGCGAAGACGCACATGAATCATTCGATTTCGTAACCCTTCTTCGAACTGACTGCACGATAAAGTGTTGGAAAATAATTTGAACAAATAATGCGCAATGGCAGCACAGCAATGACCAACAACTTGAGCGATACGGAATCGGCAACCCCTCCACTCTCCCTCTCCCGACATACGTGAGCTTACCTTTCCTCGCTTCACACTCTCCGGACAGAACAGTGGCAAATCGCAGATCGATTCCGGACTGGTCTCAAGCGGCGTATGGCAAATGGGAAAGGAAATGTGTGGAGAGGGGAAGGAAAAAAACGAGGAAAAAAGGAAATGAAGTCGCCACATCGACGCAGCTCAAAATTAAGGTTATGGCCAAATTCAGGAAATGAAAGGGGGCAAGCTCTGGTATGCTCAGGGACTACCAAAGTGCCCATGAAAAGCGGCCATAAACATATGTTTAAATACCGCTTCACAATCAATGAAGGCAAATCGAGTCTCACACAAAAGATAGAGAGAAGAGAGAAAGGAGGAAGAATAAGATATTTTGTTTCAGACCTATTTGCATCATATCCATTTTTCGCACATGCGCTAATTTCAAAACTGTGGACGAGCACGTATATGTATGACCATAAATCTGTGGATACTGTCCATGAAATACAAGTCCATGAAAGAATCACCAGATCAGGAGGCACGCATTAAAAACAATGGATAGCACCCATCTTAGCAAAAGGGACTCTTAAAACCGGAGACACCCTTTGGTCAAATCAAACACGATGAGCGAATCCAGTGGTAAAAACATTCCTTCGAAGACGGCTATAAAGCGTCAAGCATAGTCAATGTGAAAGAAAGTAAATTTGCGCAAAGCCAGAAAATTGCGAAACAGAGTCGGATAAAGATAAGCATAAAATTACCTCAGCGGCCCATTCTTGCTATGCTTGATCGGCATTCGCATTTCTGCCCCCTGATCGGAAACAGACCAGGAGTGACGGGTGGAGGTCGATGCATCACCTTCGTTTTCTTCGTCCTCTTTGAATGAGCGCTCCCGATATGCAGCTATTCCAACACCAGTGTCAGCCAAGCTTTGGCGAGGCACCTGAAGTTATACACTTCAGTGTTTTTTTTTTCATAATAAATGATGCATCAGTGACTGCTGAGTGCGGTGAAAGAGATGGACGAGTTATCTGGGTCAGGTTGTTGACAAATGGCGAGGGTAAAGTTTCAAGGAAAAAATGAAATTTCAGAAACAAAGATGGAAAATTTCCTTAACAGAAGCGATATTTTGCAGTGTGCTAGCACTGGACACATCAACATCACATTTTACGCTTCCGCACCACAAAAGAAACGAAGCAAGAACGAGGCAATTAATGGAAGCCATTAAGTGGCATTTCCACAATCACATATAACCGATAATAGCATGTGAACTAATTGTACCATCAAAAATGTAATAAATATAACCAACGTTGCCGTTACGAATATACTCGTGGCAAAAAAAAGACCGATCTGTCACTTTCTGTGCTAGTGGGACGTCTTTTAAAGCGAATCGAGAAAAGCCACAGAAGATGCGTGACTGCTCTACATTATGATAGACGTAGCATATGCATGGAGCACTGAAAAGTTAATAACGAAGCGAAAACAAAACAGAAAAGGACCACAAAAGGCAGAAATTTATGGGTTGTAGTCGTACCACAGCGTTGTAATCAATCGATGAATACTTAAAATAACATACCCACTCGTTGCATCCGGTCTGCGATCTACTTTGACGGCAAATAGTCGAATGTGAGACATAGATCCCTGTAAGTGCTGATATTTGTTGTGCCACTTGCCGTGTCGATCCAATCCCCCTCTCTCTGTAGTCCGATAAAATTCGTTTCAGCTCCGCATTATTCCAGTTGACGCGTGGATGGCCTGCAAAACAACGAATATTAGGGCTCTACAAAGTCAACGACACGATGCTGCGGTGTCATAGTTTCAAAGTGGACAGACTTCGACGGATGAGAACTTGGAACTGGAGTCGAACAAAATGGCGTTATCTCGAGAACGAAAACGGAGGAACCTCAACCAGAACTTTGTTTTTAGGGACTGCTAAACAGCCCAGCGCCGCCAAGCAAGACGTTTGCTTGAAGATCTCAGTGCAAATGGACGTCGGTCCTATTCCAAATTGGTCAGAACATTTAATTATCATCCATAAAAAAACGGCTGCGCTCATTGAAAGCGATTTGGAACCGAACAGGAAGAATTAACTTCCTTTCGCTACAGCCTCCTGTTACCCCTCCCGCC
>JPKZ01002484.1:284726-333546 GCA_000803305.1 Toxocara canis | reverse complement strand
GGATACTCTCGCTATTAACTACGCATCTAAATCATTTCATACTCGAATTGCTAATCACAGTCAATCAACGCTTTTCAAAATTTCCGTTTAAAAGCATTACTGGAGCGTTTTAAGGTTCTAACTGTTAGTGCTAAAATATCGATGTTTTTAGCTTATGGTATTTTTGGAGCGACCTCGAGTTGACTTTTCCTGGTTTTCGAGTTAAAACTACGTTTCTCAGAAGCGAGGAATTTGTTAACTTCTATTACTGTTCAAACTGCAACTGTTTACTGTTTATTGTTGCTAAATACTGTTATATACCGCTGAATATTACTGCTTATCACTATAATTATTACTGCTTAGACCAAAACAAAGAAAAACTAGACACTAAAACTAGGGAAAAGATCCTAGTTCAGGTCGTACGAAAAATACCAACGGCCGAACGCGACTTGACGAAATCAGCTGATTGCTCTTCAAAGTAAACGCTTCTTGTAAACAATAGTGAAGTGAAGTAGCGCGCTTCTATGTTGGCTGTATTTATCTGTAGCTTTCGCTCAAGTATAATGAATCATTTAATTTTATACTGTTGGAGCTCATATATCTTTAAGTAAGGCAAAATTCATTTGGAACATTTTTTAAAATAGAATTTGGCCACTTTTCTCTTTTGCAAATATACCTTCATTCAATAAACATTTGGCTGGTAGTTAATCGTCTCATGAATTATCATATCTCGAACAATACGTACAATATAGGGCAAGGCAGTTGAACGCTGTAAAGTGCGATCGACATAGAGATACGCAAGCGGTTATCTAATTTGCATATTCATTTATTTATGATTCACAACTAATGTTGACGTGTGAAAATGGTCAACCGGTCGGTGCGAATCGAAAGCGATCATCGAAACGAAATCGAAACATTAATTGATGCGAACGTTAATCGACGCACGCAAATGTTTCACTTTTGGCGATGACCTCGTTTCCGAAACATTTCCACCCACATATTTTACTTTACTACCGAAAAGACTGCGTATTTTGTTTTTGACATGGAAGAAGAGGAGTGGGGATGGGAAATGGATTAGGAATGAAGGGGAAATGTGAATGTCACGTAAATATCTGTTTAGCTGTTGTTGTGATATTTGGATCTTGTCTTTGTTGCTTAACAAAATTATAGGAGGAAGAGAATGAGGGGTAGTGGTGAATCTGGGAGGTAGAGAACGAAATGGCCGAAATGAATGAAGAGAAACATCGAAAAAGAAAAGATTTATTCCAAGGCATCTGAAACATGGTTATTATTCAGCAACAATGAATTGGTACCTTTTTGCGTCACCTTCCGGTGCTTCATCAGATCAACAACTGTTCCACTCAGCAAGACTGCCAATTTGTGCAGCTATCCAAATAAGACTCACTAGAACAATCACAACTTTACAATCGCCTTATCGTAATTAGTCTTTTTGTTCACTCTTCTACAAACACAACTAACTTCTTCGCAAGTTTTTGTATGACAGCCATATATATATGGATATATATATATAGGTATACATATATATGTATATAATGTATATACGTATGTAATCAGGTGATGGCTGTTTTATGTGCGTTAAGTTCAAAGCTCTTTGATTTGCCAAGCTGACACTTCAGATGCACTTTTAGGGTTCATACAAATGCACTGATACCTCAAATGCACTACCTTAGCTCCTCGAATTCAAATGACTGCATATAGACATTTCCTTCCTCTAGAAGAAGTAACCGAATTTAAGCAAGAGAGACTTTATTGGTTGTGGAAAAGAGGAGGACTGAATCCGAAACTTTACTTCATCCTAATAGGTATAGCTTCTTATCGACTGATATGTGCAGTAAATGAAAAGAAATGCCAACGAAACTTTTTTATCCGTTTCATCCAAACGGAACGATTTTTGGAACGATATTTTTCGCGTTTATAATTGTTTGTGAAAATCATTACTTTCTGAAATAGAAGTGATTGAAAAAAAAAATTCGTTAAAAACTATTGAACAATGGCGTACATATGTGTATGAGATATAGCTCAATAGCTGTATCAATTTTTTGAAACGATTTCAAATTCATACGAACGACTCGCATCATAAATTTATCAGTGCGTATCGTTATTAAATCTTAATATATCCGTTCTTACGTCTCGCATATTTTAGTGAGTGTTTATTGTCAGAACGGTTAACCTCATCAAATTTACTCGTAGCAACGGCGATTTCCGTTACAAATAGCTAGCTGTATCTTTTAATGGGCTGCGGGGGGAGGGGGGGAGGAGGAGGGGGGGGGACGGAAGGTAGTGATCTCGAGGCGCTATAAATACTTTCGTTATTTTTCCTGCGATGCTATTATATGCGACATTGGGACAAATGATCTCGAGACCGTTGTTCGCCATCAGCCTCAAACCATCGTTAAATACTTTTTGTGCTTAAAGTATTTTTTAATTAAAGTATTTTTTGCCGTTTCATCCCCACATTGTCGGTTTCAAAAAAAACAATTGTTCTCAATATATTCCATCGTTTGTAAGGGGTCTAGATTGTGATCCTTTTTGATAGACAATTCCGTTGCCCTAAGAAGCATTTAAAACAAAGCGATTTGTCTCAGTGCTTCCCGGATTATTGCCATCGATGACCTCACATTGTTCATAACATCATCTACACTCGAAGGGAACGAGCTTTATTTGAAGGTAAGATAGTTGTCGCCCTTTTTAAGCAGTTTTCCACGCTCCTCATCTGTTCCTTTTTCACGGTTGGGGGACGGAAGGTAGTGATCTCGAGGCGCTATAAATACTTTCGTTATTTTTCCTGCGATGCTATTATATGCGACATTGGGACAAATGATCTCGAGACCGTTGTTCGCCATCAGCCTCAAACCATCGTTAAATACTTTTTGTGCTTAAAGTATTTTTTAATTAAAGTATTTTTTGCCGTTTCATCCCCACATTGTCGGTTTCAAAAAAAACAATTGTTCTCAATATATTCCATCGTTTGTAAGGGGTCTAGATTGTGATCCTTTTTGATAGACAATTCCGTTGCCCTAAGAAGCATTTAAAACAAAGCGATTTGTCTCAGTGCTTCCCGGATTATTGCCATCGATGACCTCACATTGTTCATAACATCATCTACACTCGAAGGGAACGAGCTTTATTTGAAGGTAAGATAGTTGTCGCCCTTTTTAAGCAGTTTTCCACGCTCCTCATCTGTTCCTTTTTCACGTTCCACTTGCAAATTCGGTGTATTGCCTAAATTGTTTGCATAATATATACAGTTTATGGCAGTCTCATCTACATAATGTACTGTTCTTTGCCCCCCTGCATACACATATGTAATATGCAAGGATTTATGCAAATATAAGGATGTGTTGTCGAAACGGGTTTAAATGTTATGTTTTTCGTTGTAGAACAATAATTGGTCAGCAATGATCAATCACCACCGCACGACTATAGAGCAGTGACCAATGTTTCAGCGTGTAGAAAATTTGTCGCGCTTATTACGTAATATACCGGATCTGGGACGCTCTCAAATTGAACGCGTTGCGATCGCAAACCGGATCTCGAATATAGGTAACTATGTCACTGCCATTCCGACCCGTCCTCCACCAACAACACCAACAATTCTCACTGACCATCGGCTCTGACGTGTTCATATCCGCAACAATTTTGCGGATCTCTTCGACCGTAAAGCATCATAGTTCTCACTGGTTATACGTTTCCATTTTAATCTTTTCGTCTGCTCCAATTGACCCACGTTGACCATTTCAAATGATTTCTTATGCGAATCTCTCTAAGTATATCGTGTTCTTCCTCGCTCTCTCTCGTTTTGATTTTCCCTTTGAATTAATTGTTGCTTCGTTACGACCAGCAGTTTGTATGGATATTTATAGGATGCCCCGCAATTGTTTCCGATGCCTGCATAGAGAAGGAAGTGAAAAAGAAATTAATAAATCAGAAGATAAGACCAGACTTTTAAAAAGTCTGGTCTTACCTCCGAATCAATTAAATTTTTAAATGATCAGATATTCACAATAAAACGACTATTTTCCAAATGGGACCACCAATTACGACTCTTTAAAGCCGTGTCAATGTTGCATGCCAATTTACCCAAATATCCTATTCAGTTGAATCGGCGATATTGTTCTTCAATTCTTGCTCGACCTATTCATTTCTATTCTATTATTCTTTACTCATCGATGTGATTGGCATATATTGCCTATATATGGTACAGTACGTGAAAACTACAATTAATTTGCCATATGGCCTACCTTTGAGAGCGATGAATGATCTAGTTATCGATTGCGCACATCTTAGCAAACCATTTTGAAAGGTATCGTGATGGAATTGGTATGATTAATGAATGAGTTTAACGGAGAGTTCATATGATGTTAGTTATTTTCTACGCTAAAATAGTTTCCTATTTGGATGTCTGCAATGCACAAACATTTGCCCTCTCTTTTGTCGTCTTCAATGTGCTCAACCAGCGTTGACAGATTAGTTAGGAGATGAGTATATCAAGTGTATTGAGTTTATAAGTTTTGACGCTGTGACTATAACTGTTCTATAACTGTTCCTATAACTGTTCAACTTCCTAGTCGAAAGCATTTCCCCATTTTCTATTTTCCACAACTTTTACGATGAATCTTCTATTGAAGGTGAATTTTTTGTTCATGAAGGGTATTTTATTCAAGAGAATACAATATTATAAATTGCTTATTTTATGCCATATATGACATCATAGCGAACGGATCGGTTGGCTGTTTTAGAGAATAGTTGTTAAAAATTCCTCATAACAGTGGGGGGGAAGAGTAACTAAAATTTTCAGTTTCAGATGATTATATGTCGAATTTTCCTTTGAAAATGCCCAAATGAGCGCCTATAAGAAGAATTTACTTAAATAATGCAATGGAATGCTTATAAAATAATTTTGAAGCGAAAACGTTAAATGGAAACAAAACCAATGCCGAAACGCGTTGTTTTTTTTTTCATGTACGTATGTAAGTGTCACTCATCGTGTGTTCTCTCGTTGCAATGCTTTTGCCCTCGGGGCATTCAATGGAGCAATTTTCGACATCAACATGCACTCTATGTTATCGGATATGCATGAGAGCGACATTGCGTCCCAAAATGTTTTTTACTGAAAGTTGAATAGATGCATGCATTGTGGCGCTTTACCATATTTATCCCACAAATTACAACAATGAACTTCTTGGACACCCTTGTGGACAATTAGAAACAATTTGTGCTTGCTAATTAACCTATCCAAATTGAGCCACAATTATTGTCACCTTCTTCAAGATGCAACTCAACAGCAATAGCACAAGTCGAGAGCCGACTCCTTAAGTGAATAATCGAATATCGTTTCAAGTTAAATAATTCGCCACCGTATGAATTAATGAATGAAGTTCTTCGGATAGGTATTAGAAAATTTTACTTCGGCATAGTTACGGGAATAGTCGCAAGCGACAGTTTGATTGGGGACACCAAGTCTTCCATGCGTCCATGAGTCGATAATTCTGGTACTCGTCCAACCGGGAATCAAAGGAGCATCCAAACTTTACGAACTGTAGAGATTGAAGTAGTAACACCCTCTCACTTTTGCCCGCTGATATGTGCTCGGAATCATGAACAAAAATACCCCCTCCCCCCCTCCCTTCTGTCCCTCTCAATACTGAGCTCATGGAAGCATATCTTTATGAAGTGGTCCCATTTTGCTAGTGGTTATCCGTCTGCTTATGGGCTGTCAAGGGAGATGAAAGGAAAAAAGTCATTCGCTCATTCGCTCACGATGGTTTGGAGGTTACCCCCTTGACTGCCCTCATCACAAGGCCATTCTCAGACGTGAGTTCGAGTGCGTAGCACAACATAACAAAAAACTGCCTCCGCATTAAAACATCATGCAACTTACATTCTAAAAGCGTCTTTCTTTAGAAGAAATAAAAGCAGAATACGTACACACTTGCACACCTATGCGCACACTCCCCCACGCATACGTATGCATATATACGCGCTTCCCCAAGGATACACGTATACGTACACATGCACATACATACCCCCTCTCCCCTTCCCCACCCCACCTCCTCCCCACCCTCCTCACGCACACACACACACGTCTACACGCGTACACAAGAATCCGTACACACATGCCACACACATATACATCAACATATTGTGATCATCTTCTTTTTTGCATAGTAATTTCGCATTGTTTTGCGGTGGTGCGTTGCGCATGACCACAACTACACACCCGCCTCATAAAGGTCATTTTTGTTACTTTCCCGATTTTATTTTCTTGCACGTATTCGCTCACACTTTTTACCTCAGAAGCCAACTCGACTGCGACGCAGTCCGAGAGACGCTTCATCGTGGAGAGGTTCAGACGCCAATCTTTTAAAATATAGCTCCTCTTAATTACGGATCCTTAGAAAAATGCAGAGACGATTGCATATTTTTTCATCTTTCACTTGTTCCGTCTAGCACGGGGGCAACAAGGGAGGACGTAGAGAGGGGCGCGCTGAAGGAGGAGTGAGTCATGATTTGCCGGCTTCATTTTCTTGATCCGTCTACTGGATCATCGGCGTCGATCCTGTTCCACATTCGGGTTCACCCGATTCGGGGGCACATTGAAATGTCGGCGCGACATCGTCCATCAACTGAAACGAAGGTGTCACCAACCCAAGCCGACAGAGAAGAACCAGTCGCGTAATTGGCAGTTGACCACCACTATGGCGAAGTTTCAAAGTGAATGCGTAAAATGTTCCGCGTCATTTTCCACGTGTTTCATTTTCGCTTTTCGAAGTTCCTTTTGGAATACGAATAACGACGAACGGTCGGTCGATCGCTGTCCGAACATTGTGATCACTTTCATTTTCAGCGCGAATATCACAAATTTCACTTTAAAAATGATCGATTATATCTCCACGTATCTGCCCCCCTATTTAATCCATTTAGCAACACAAAAACGCAAAAACAGACTCTTGCTATGGTAATGCTATTGTTTTTTTTTCTAAAAATAAAAATAAAAACACATTGTTTTCAACGTTAAGTGGACAACTTACACTCATCTCTCTCGTTATTGGTTATGCAAAAATTGCACACATCATCGTGAAAAATCATTTTTTCGAATCTTCTTCCGATTTTCTGCATATTTTTTGCCTTTTTGAACGAACGATCTAAATAGTACTATGTTATTTAATCTCAACGTTATTAATATCCTGAATGCGGTTGGTATAGTAGCGGCGTTACTCGGCCGGCTATTCCACTTTTCCACGACTGAAGCGTTCTTCTTTTTGGCTGTTCTTACAAAAACCATAGAGGTTTGAACGTCTCCAGGATAGTAAATGCGATTGTTTCTCACTACTTGTATCACCATATAGGTTTTCGTTCATGATGTTTTGCGCCATCGACGACGCTCTCGTCTTCGTCAACATTATAGTAGCGTTCCCCTCTAATAAAACGATTTTTTTTTGGTTGTATCCGGTGAAGTCTGATAGCGAGTCGCTTTTTGATACTCTTTTTCTTGCCAAGCCAAAAAAATATCGCTTGTCGTTGAGAGCATTGCATTGTTCATTATTCCTACGCGTATATTATGCAAATTTCTGTGCTATTTTTAATTCAGAAATTATGCATCAAGTAATAATGCCTTTCATTTCCGTTTAAAGAATTGCCTCTTTTAAATCACTAGCGTATTGCATCGACAATATAATTTGTTATTGCTTCTGTACGTATGCTGCATATTATTATTCGAAACTTTGTAAAATCAAAAATGCTTTATTACGAATGAATATTTAAATGATAACTCAATAGGTAATTAGTTGATCGATCAATGTGCACATAACAAATGATTCAAAAATTGTTATTGCTATTGATAAAAGTGGAAAATTACATTTCGTGATCTACTGCAATTATCGGTTTCAATTTTGTTGTACACGTTTCACGCCCAAATCGACGATCCCTTCATGAAATCTCAATGCGAAGCAAGGCGATATTCTCTATAAAAGTAACCAAGGTAAACTAATCGAACTTCCTTCAAGCCTTAATTGGCAACTTTTTTTTTGATTCGATGGAACATTTTAAATATAGGTGAGTCCTGATCTCTGCTATATTTGGTCATAATTGAAATACTTCCTTAAAGGCTTAATACTTCCTTAAAGGCTTAACCTATAGTTTTCAGTTTCATCGTACGCCAATGAGACAATTGAACAGTATCACTTTCATAGGATGTCTAACAACATTTAGCTCTAACAAAACAAACCCTTATTGTGTTGGTTTCCCTTACCGCGTAAAGCATGCCTAACGGTACACATAACCAAAAAAGCTGTCAAAATGTCAGTTTTTTTTTTTCATATTATGGCTATAAAAATTGTTTAGACACTGAACTCTCCTCGGTACAACAACTTAATTTGTTTACATCAAACATTTGAAAGGTTATAATAGAATGTTATTTGTATGTTCAGTTATTCATCATTTTCGCACGTTGCACTCCAACGTTGCTTGTTGTACTTGAAGAACAAAGGCAATAGATACTTCCGAAAGAAAAGTTACCCGTTTATTTTTTTAGACGTAAATGGAAAAATGAAAAAGACTTGTCGATATGCTAGTTTTTTGGGAGGAATGATTTCTTATCGTACTTAAAAGAAGTTATGAGCAGAAATGGGCAAAAAAAAATACCATAAAATAAGCGAAATGGTTGTCGAAGCGGATTATCTATACGAAATTTATAGTCGCTTTTATATGCGTTTATGTTAAGCTGTACTCACGTATGATCTTATCATTCTGGAAATATCAGGTCGTTTACTTTTTTGTTGTTGTTTTTGGCACATATATACATATATATATCGAAAATTTTGCAATATATATATATATATATTCAAAATTGAACTTTTCAGTAAACTTATTGTTGTTTATGTAAAGTTTGACATAATAATGTTTGATTTAAATTCTAAATTCGATTTACAAATCTCTAGAGCTTGTCATTCCCTAATATCGATTAGCCGAAATCTTTTGGAATCGTAAGCGAATGTTTTTCCCTTTTCTCGTGAATACTAAAATTATTAGCATTGGTGTGATGTTGAACGAAAGAATGCAGTCGAAATGAGCATAAGAGCTTGTATGAAGCTAAAAAAAGAAGCTAGCTGTTCGGGAGAAGGTTTATGCAGCGTGAAGAGCATAACCCAACTGCAATGCCGTTCGATTGCCCGATTTGATCACCCAATTTTGCGGCTGTCCGTGTCTTATAATTGTCATGCAATGCACTTGAAATAAGCGATCACGAATACCGTTTTGAGCGTATTTCAGCGGTCAAAACGTGTTGCGAACATTTTTAAGCTGTTGTCGTTTATTGATTCACTTTTCGATGCGTTTTACTGGTTGCCTTTTTTATCGGACAGCAGTGTTTATTCAATGGTCGTCACAATGGCGATCGGCATACAAAGTTGGCGATAACTCGGTTGGCGATAATCGCAAACGTTCGCTTGAAAAAATCATGATCTTCATTCTATTTGCTCTCTCTTCTTTCACTATTTGGTTATTCGTGCTTTATGAGAGACTACAAGTAGAAGTTATTTATCACTTATGATCGTTATGTGTATGACTTCTTCATCTCTTGCCACTCTTCAGTTTTCAGGAAAGTCATGTTTATTTGTGGTTAAAAACAGTGGTCCAAACGTAAAATCTAACGTTTATTATTAGAACGAAGAGAGGGCATTTTGTTAACGAATTTGAAATACTGATATGAAAATTTTAAAAAAAGAAATTAAGAAGGACAAAATTATCTTTTACTTTTTTTTCGCAGCGACAGAATTATTTTGGGTACCTCAATTCGAGACCATCAAGAGAGTCCAGAACTGTTCAAAAAAATATTTCTTTCAAAACAAAAATCAGCTTTATCAAAAAATTACCAATCCCATAAGGTGTCGGTTACTTCTTAAAATACCCTCATATACATTCTTCAACTATTCCAAGCGTTTGGATTGCTTTGTTTTTACGTCATTTAGTCGTCTCGACGATATGATCGTCCAACACCGGTTATATGCGATTTATTTTGCTTTGATGATCGCTGAAGTGTCCAACTACTTTTGCGCTCAACTCCAGTACTTTCTGCACTTTAGCAAGCTAAGAATTTTGTTACTCTATGACGTAACGTTGAAAAGAATTTTATTTGCATTCCGTTCAGCATATGAAAAGTCGATATGCTAACAAAGGCCAACTAAGCATAACGCTGCGATGCTCTCCCCTGTCGCTCACAACTAGAGCTAAGGTCACAATGAGAGCGAACTCGATGCTGGACCACATTCGAAGTTACTACTATTCGTTACTACATAACAGTCTATTCATATAAAGCATTGTTTGCGGAACGATGTCGCTAGAGTGCGAATTCATGTCAGTGTAGAAGCAATTAATCTTTCGACCGCTTTGTTGCCTCATTTCTCAAATGTCAATTCCTGCTCTCTATTAATCCTTAAAAGGCATATAAGGACGGATGAAAGAAACTGGAGCTTGCAAGAGGGAGGGGCACGGGGTGGGGCGGGATAAGGAGAGAAGGGGAAAAGAGGGAGATCTCAATGATCTCCTCAACTCTCATTCAGCGATCATCTTTGTCGCAAATATCTCTCAAGAATTCTTATTATTTTCAATATCTTCCTATTCATTTATTCATTCAACGAAACGCATATAATATGTACGTCCAAATTCCTGGAGCCAACCAAATTCTATGGATTCAGCTAAAAGTATTGATTCTTTTTATTCCAGTATTCTCGGCTGCAGTCAAAGCGAATGATGTTTTGGTTTATCTTTCAGTGTGCTTCAAGATCGCCACTGTCTAGTTTGTCACCATAAATGGCACATTCATAAATATTCAAATAAGCTTATCATATCTTTCTGCCTACCTCGAACTGCTATGCGATACCTAAGATGGGATATTCTTCTCAACCATGAGTTACTCACATTTACACATTTCATCCCATCCCCTCCTCATTTCCAATCCTCCTTCTGCTTTCGTTCATTTGCTTTGCATATGTGTTATCGTTGTTCACTCGTTCTGATGTGATCATATCTGTTTTTGTTGTTGTTATGCGATGATAATCATTTCAAGAGTAGCAAACAAATGGCGCGAAAATTTATGATTTTAATTCACGCGCGCGATTTTTTACACCCTTTCGCTTAAATGCCACATTTTTTTTTCGGTAAGTATGCAATAAAACAGCAACTGGCCAGACATCAAGGTACGGCAATAATGAGCTTGCACTATGTCTATCACCGATGACATCTCTTCAATGTAGAATTTCCAAAATTTGAAAATTGAATTTAGCGCCATTTTCCTTTGTCTCCATTCCAGTTCATGACTAGCCGCAGATTGCACATGTGTAGAACATCTGTCGTTTTCGATGCGATCGTTGATACTTTCCACAGTGCTTTAACTAATGAAATGATCCGATCAATTGCTGCCTACATGATGGTTAGACCTGTTGGCGCATTCATTCAATATTCGGTCATGTTAAAATTCATATCCAAATATATCCTATATTGATTTGGTGTTGTGCGAGAAGCATTGAGGAATGGGGATCGCCATGAAGTAGGGAGCGAAATGATCGAATTTGCCACCTCATTATAAAAAGATATTTGAAAGCATACTTGAATACGGTCAAAGTTTAGCTGATCTTTCGACTTAACACTCACCAGAATCACTTGAGTATCGTCATTAATGGGTACCAATTGGCTGTGTAAAGTGCTTTCGCACGGCTCATATTTCTTGGGCTTTTCATTTTGCCAAGTACTTCGCAAAAAACTCGTTTATTTTCAGTGCTCACTGGGATCGCAGGGTTGAACACTTCCTTTTACTGCTTATTCTGTAAAAATTTTTTCCCTCTATGACGAAACCATAGAGGAAAATCCTAAACAATTATTAAGTTTACAATTTTCCGCTTAGAATACAAAAAGTCGGTACGGTGAAAGAGCATAAAAGACACAATTGTGAGCGTTGCTAAGTTCGATTTTATTAATTTTAAAAAAACGTACAAATAAAATCGTAGCTGAAGTAATTCTTGTTAAATTGCTTATATATTTATTGTGTACTGCATAGGCTAGTAATTCAGATTTCCGCAAAAAGATGAGAACGAGGAGCTTTTAATTGACCAAATCCTTAAAATAGCGTATCGCATCGTAAAATACTAAGGATTGTCGTAGTTTTCTGTATTGTTATTTAATGAGTCTCCAAGTTGTTTACAACAAATAATATAAGACGATGTGATCGTTGGGTACCATTGCGATCAACAACCAACCGTTCTCATAGGGTCGTAGTGTTTACGAGACTTATGATATACGGGATCTTTGACAATGCATTAGCGGCATTTAGACATAGCAGTAAAGATATGGCTGACGAGAGAGGACAAACAGCTTAGTGAGGACTCATTAACGGGTCGCTCAGGGTCATCATTGCAGACTGTGCTTGTTCCCGCCAACATTCATGTTCGCATTAGCTGATCGCTGTACCGTTGTATCGTTAAAATGTGCAGCTGCTCGAGTGACACTGTTTGGTAGGCCTGACCCTCAATAAAAATAAATGTGCGCTTCTATGCGATGTCAACATCCCTACATTTTGTTCACATTGCGTTCGGTTCACGAAATACCAATATATCGCTTTACGATACAGGTGCCAAAACGGTAAAAGAAATAAAATGAAGCTGAAGTTGCGCGACACACTGGCATTGCCTATAACGAGAAGAGGAAATCGCTGTTGCAAAAAAAAAAAATGTTTGAAGCTAATAGCATTTATAGCATTGACTAGAGTTGAAAAGTTTTTGATAGCGGAACTGAAATCGAATACGATCGATTATTTTGTCATCTAATTTGAACAGAGGAACTGAAACGAACTGAAATAAATGAGCGAATTTATTCGCGTTATCAATCATCCTTTTTTGTAAAAAGAAAAAACCGAATGTTTTACGTAACCTTTGCTTGTAAAAAAAAAGAAAAACGCTGTCTGATCGTATCGCTATTTTCAAATTTCTTCTTTCTTTGTCGATAATTTCAACTCTTTAACTCCTCAAAATCTTATCGCCAAACAGCTGAGTAAATAAAGTTACGGAAATTTTCATCTTTTTAGAATTTTTTTCAAATGGAATGAAATTTGATTTTTTATATATAAGGCTATAAATTTTGGATCATTTGAGAACATACAAAAACGACGGGAATTTAGGCCAAATAATAATAATTTACATCAGTTTAATCATAAGTAGCAATCATTCTGAGTCCACATTTTGATTCTCGACGTCACTATTGCAGATGGCTGGCTAGAGGATAAGACAGGATTGGGGGAGAGGGGGTACGAGGTAAGGATTTGCTTTTTGCTAGTGTAATCCAACAAACTAATTTTCACCAGAAGCAATTATGCTAGTGGCGTTGTCAACCGATCTCTCGTTACCAGTTGCCGTTGACGATGATAGACGATGATATCGTTAGGCGTGTGTCTCATTATTGTTCTAATTGGCTTATAACATTTGGTAAGAGTGGGAATGATGGTCAACTCCGAATGGCATTGAACGGGGTTAGAGGTTAGCATGAGGTCACGAGCTGTGCGGCAACACATCCGTCTCGGCCTAACGCCCGCATGAGATGACCCCACCTGCCCTCACAACAACAACCACAAACCACTTGATGAACCAATATCCCCTCTTATGCACTTGTCGCTATTGCTGGTTTCTTTTTCTAGCGTTCAGTCGTCTAAAAGAACTTTAAAATTCATTTTTAAAAAAATATAAAGCCCACCGAATCTTCGAACGATTTCAGCAAGTCATTCTATATTCAGAATTTTAAGCACCAATTCAGATGTTTTGCCGCATTATGACTGTTGTATTTGCATGAATTATAAAAGGTCGTTTCTTGATTCGTCTGAATATCTTAATGATAATTGGCGCTATTGTAAATTTACCTTACTTGGTTTTGTCGGTTTGATGAGCGCGTCGCTAGGTAAGTGTACTTTAACGTTCACTGAAAAGCTGCGTAGTCGGTCGCTTAAGTCGTTACCATGTTAGCCATATTAAAGCCCCCCTCGAACCTTCTTCCTTCCTTTTTTTGAGCATGACGGGAAAATAGCTACTATTTCAACATGGCCTAGTCTCACCTAAAGATATCACATTCTTTTAGGCTGCCACTGTTCTAAACGCAACTCAGCAGAGATTAAAAAATAGCCTCCCTCTTAAACTGTCCTAACCATGGAGTAAACACACGTCTAAGAGGCTGGAAACCAGGGATTCTATTCGAAGTAATACGGTACTGTAAAACAATGATTTCATCACACCTCTACACGAACCTCGTTATCGTATCCTCATCGTCGTTGCGTTCGCTAATGTCATGAAGTTTATGGCAATTAGTGGTTAGTACTGGCACAGTGTTATCGTTTCACTGATTGCTTAAACCATGTTTACTCCCGTGTGATGCCGAAATGACTTTCTTGTTGCTTAATTGTAATGAATTGTGCTTAATTGTATTGTGCTTAATTGTGCTTAATTAAAATGAAGTTAACGAGCAACTAAGCGTCACTATTGAATTTGATTCTCAATTCATGTTTGTTTCTCCAATTTTCTCTTTCGCTTCGATTCTTAGTAAGAAGTGCACGAATAATTTTAGCGATCAATATGATCGAATTTGACGTTTCTTTGCGCTCCACGCTCTAACCTCTTGGCCGTATGCCTTTCAACGATTTGATGTTTGTTTGTTTTTTTTTACTTAAATGTTATTATAGTCTCTATGTGTCATACGGAACCACTGTGTAGAGCCGCCTCAAGTGAAAGTGATGGCGGTATTGCTATGGAATGAGAATCAGCGCCTCATAATTATTTCCTGTCATTTCGCGCTTCCTTTTCTTAAATCCCCCCTATATTAATACTCTTGCAAAGGAAAATGAAAAAAAAAGCTAACAGAGGACGTTTTTTTTTCAGACATAAAAATTGCATACATTCTGCAGTTGAAAAAAATCGACGCAGACAGACGCCGAATGACCTTGCAGAGTATGCACTCATCTATCGCATGCACATATGGTACTGGTCCAGCAAGTATCTGGACATGCATCGCAGGTATGGTATCTATCTGACTACTGCACTATTAGTGGCCTATTTCTTCTCCTTAAAGATATTAAGAGAAAGAGAAGGAGGGGGAGGGGCGAAGACGGTCCTTCAGGGGAGGGAGGTGGGACTAACATTTCCACCACGCAAACACCACCACTTTCTTCCACCTCTTTTTCGTTTTTTTTTTCGAAAGAACGTACGACTACGGTAACGAAATTAATATTGAGATTATCAGTTCATTCCGATCGATGACCTTTCTGTTCTCTCGATCGTAATTTCTAACATTTTCAAGGCGAACCAGCTCAACGAAGCCAATCAAGTAGTTCACATATAAGTTTTTGTTTTTGGTACTTCACCCGAAATAATTTGTGAACACGTTGAGTATACGAGTAAGTATGTAAAGAAGTAGTACTTTAGTGATAAAAACACATAAAATCCATAAAAGCAACCGATACTTAATTTGGGATGCTTTCGGCAGCTATAATTTCATCGATTCGTCCTCCACCGATGCAGTTGGCAACCATTCTTCCATCCATCTCGATCTTGCGCTTGGCACATCCATGTGACTTCATGTAGGCGCACAAGCGAATCCCCCCATCTCAATGGCGGCCTTCCCGGTTTTGTAGGACTGAGGATCGTTTCTTTCCCTCTTCCTTTCCATGCTTGCTGTGACCAATTTTGGATCAACTGGTGATCAACCTGCTAGTGATCCTGATTTCTCTGCTTCCCTTACCGTTCTTCTGGAAAAGAGTGCTAGATGGATCACACTCGCTCCTCCGCTTAAATGGTCCTTTAGCTCACCTGTCCGCGATCCTCCCACGCTCCCTCCATTGCGGACATCCTCCATAGGAGGAGTTGTGCTAGAAGTTGATCGTACAGGAGTTTCCAAGGGTACCGGAACCCAAGCGCACAGTTGACTGGAACCACTCTATGAGTCGACCACATCACCCTAGAAACCAATCGAAATCTGTTAATTACAACAACTCAACCAAGCCAATTGTTTCCATCGTTATCCTTTCACTGATTGCTTTAAGCATATTATAAAATGAATTGCTTAGATCTGAGATATATTTGCATAAATTCATTTCTATTGGTAATATAAATTCGTAACTAAATACATCACATAACAAAACGTTTCTGTTTAGTATTTGTTAGTGGATCGTAGGTGATAAACCGTATGATTTTTTTATAAAACGATACCATAGGACACATATCGAACCTGGAATCTTTGGTCGTTGAATTTCGATCATTCGGAATAAAGCTCCCATAAAACTATAAAATTCACGGCTGAATAAGGGGACAAAATTACTGGGGGGAGGGGGGAGGGGTGAAGGCTATTTAAAGCGGGAAGCTATTTCTATGGGCATATTTAAAGGGATGGGAGAATGAGTGAGGGGTATGCCAAATGAGGCATCAATTGAGGTAATATTGGTACGTAAATGTTTTACGCAATTTTCATGCAAACGTATTTATTCGCATTTATAAGCGTAATGGTGTCAAACACAGCAGACAGACATTTGTCGCTAAAACTGGCAACATTTTTTGCGCTCATTTTTTAGAAAAATTTTTGAGAAAATATTTCCTCCTCCGATCTTTTTTCTGTGATCGGTGCTACAGCGATTAACAAACACTCAGGTCTCACTTCTACGCTTACTCGTGCAACATATGTAAGTAACTTTTGCATTTTTTGTGCATATTAAAACGGGGTTGTTTAGGAGGGCGGAGGGGAGATCGGGGAGGGGGAAGGGAAGCCAAAATTGCATATTCTGTGCGGCTTACAGTGAGTAGTAAAGTAAAATTTCAGTGTTGGCGAAAACCGTCGATTATTTGTGCATGTCAAATCGGCCTTGTCATTTTGAGGCTGTAACGGAAGATTGGAAATTCATATTATTTTCTTTCTGAGCATTTCGACAATCTTTCAGTGTTTCATTTCGTCTTGTCGAGGTACTATTGTTATGCCTTGTATCTCCTATCTCGTGACGATATTTCGTGTTCGTTTCGCATCTGGAATTTATGGTGGATGACGTTCACAGCATGTGTCCAGACGAAGTGACCCCAATGAGTGTGAGGAGTGAGTGGTGCGCTGTTTTGTCGTTGTTCTTTTCGGCACTTCCAATTGTATCGCATATTTGCTCTATACTCTATTCAGGGATTCGGTGTGGGCAAATATTGGCTACAAAATACAAAATACAAATTGTACTTTTCATAGTAGTCAAAAAAATCGATATTTAGGTAATATTGTTGTTGCTGAATGACAATTGCATAATAACGTTTATTCGACATTTCGATAATTCATCGTATCGTCAAAAATTGAGGCGAAACAATTCCATGAGCTTTAAATGTCACCATTTACTTTTTAACTGAGGGATCTCTATTAGGAACCTCATTAGTAACCTTATTTTAATAACTTTCTCAAACTCCCTCCCCACGGGAGGTTTGTTCACGCTTCCGAAGTTTTCAGTGAAATCCACAGTTATTTGTGGTGTGATACACTCGACAACTTGTAAAGGAACTAGATACATTACTTTTTTGAAAGAAACTGTGAGTAATCTAAAATCTATAACTGGGAACAGTGAGAACAGTCTGATAGATACTAATATTTCCGCCAATTTCTCCTTGCCAGTTATGTTTGCAACTCAATCCACCGACATCTATCGTAAACTCATTGCTTGATGGGAATATATTATCGTCGTTGATCAATTAGATAAACGAGTTCTCGAAGATAGGTGAGCTGGTCCGAAGAGGAGGGAATGGTGTTGTGAGTCTTCGAAACCGAGTTTCACTTTCCACACTACAATACGTTTCTTTTGCAACTCGAAAAGAGGGCGCACCAAAAGAAAAAAAAAATTACGTTCACAGAGTCGTTTGTATAGGCAAGGCTATATCCGTGAAAAGAAGATGCCATTTTTTTGTGCCTCTTTTCATCCCAAGGTTAAGTTATGATTGTTACTACTGTTGATGGCATTGCCTTTGACAGGGCCATTGCCTCTTTCAGTTTTCACCAACTTTCGTTTGCGAACATCGTGGACAGGTACGCACATATTGTTTTATTAAAGCTCGTTTTGATATTGCTCATTTCCGTTCACCTCTTAAATTCTTCGCTCAAGTATCTCCTCGATTCCACTTTTTCTTTTCTCATTTTCTATTCAATTCTGTTCCACTTATTCATTACTTACAGTTTGAATATCTTTTGCAATTTATTCTTTCGTTTCTTTTGTTGCTATTTTCTTCGTAAGTTCAAGTCTTTTTTTCCTTCCCGGCAACCTTACTGCCTACGAAACGTTCGACTGAGCTGCGGTGCTGGGAAAGGGTCGTTGAGGCAGTCAGTGATCGCACCACTCCATAACGCACTCAAAACCGTTCCGTACATAGCCCTTCTTTGTCTGTGTGGCACGGAGCGCTCACATGAGCTGTCATTTATGCGTGTGGCATGCAGTTAATCGGTGGGTAAACCAAATTCGAAATTTAGTCACCTCGAATGGCGAGCTGTCTTTCTCTCGCACACCTAATTGCAACATCGGCTGTGCGTGTCCGCATTCGCCTTCCATGATCGTCACATATGCGTCTTCAGTGACGTTCCTTTTCCCTGAATTTGTACTCATTGTGAACGTCTGCCTCCTACGGTTGCAGTGAAAAAATCGAGATTGAATTGACGCTGAAGCTTTAACACTAGAGTCCAGCCGTTTTGCAGTTAGAAGTATCCTATATGGTCCTTAAATTGCCCAATACCAGTTATAGTTGTGCAGATCGCCTCTGAAGCACCGCTACCGCATTACTATTTCGCGAATTGTTTTGCACCAATTAAACAAAGTGATACTGCATATCACTTCTTGCGTTTATTAACTTTAATTCACTAATATCTGTTACAGCTTTATAATGCCATTCTCGTCATATAAAACTTTTTGTTTGCGAGACGAAGCCGTTTCATATCCGATCAGTTTTTTTTAAAATTGTCATTCAAGTGTTTCGTAATTGTTAGATTGGCGCACCCTATAAAACGGCTTACCATTCTTTGAGCATTTCATGTTGCACTTCGATATCTCTTCTCCCATCTAAACGCTATCCTTTGTAGGTCAAAATTTTGTTCAAAAAGTAAACACGTAGATCATTTCAACTATTTAGAGTTTGATGTTCGTTTTCTTCACTGCCAGTGGATTTGTAAAGAGAAACTGCGTAGATAATCTGATCAAATATTTTATGAGGGAGGGGGAGGGGGAGGGGGAGAGGGAGATTTCTGATTGTATGAGTAAAAGAGCGTACTAAAATCTTTGTTACCGTCTTTTTGTTTTATTCAACGTAGTTGTTGAACGTTGAGCTTTTTTGTCATGTTTGTATGCATTTCTAGTTTTACGATATTTTCGAGCAATCGTTATTTCCGATTTTAATAATGGTGGTCACAATGCTGTACCAGTTGTTGTGACTCTCATTTTTACTACCTATGTACGTATTGTTCTGTCTCTGTCTCACATCTCACCCCCCCCCCTTCCTCCACCCCTTCCCCCTCCTCCTTTTTCTATAAACATATATTGCTTGGGGATGGGAAGTTCATATATAACACGTTTTATGCGAAGTACATCAAATAAAACTTCGATATGTTTGTGCGGCCGCGATTGTGCACACATAAAAAAGTGTAAACGATTTGTTGTTGATGTTTTTCACTGAAACGAAACCCTATGAACGGTTTAAGTTCGAAACAACGAGTTTCGAGTTGACTGAATGGGCGATCAACATATTCGGCAAAGATCGTTAATTTGAGTGCCTTGAGGCATTTTATGATGACTTCACTGGTGTTTCGTTTTAGTGTATATTTTCGTATTTTTGTATGTTCTTTATGCAAAATTTCCATCGACTTGTAGTGGTGACTCGTTTGCCATTCGATTTATTGCAAATATCCGATTAAATTTTTTTATTATGCGGTTTTATAAAAGGAAAAAAATGTACACGATTACTGTTTTTTACTGTGGAAAGGAAAGTTACTTTATATGGTTTACTGTATATGGGATATTACTGTATTAACGTTAGAAATAGTTGATTTTGCGTGTTTTTTAGGAAGAAGTTAAAAGTGAGCTAATGCTTTCATTTGGTGGTCATTCCATTCACGGACCATCACTATTTCGCTCACGAACAAAAAGAATTTCTTTTTCCGCCACTGTTTAACTCATTCGTCATATCAGTTTCCTCACCATCGATCACCTCAGTGGAATGATGGAACGCCATGAAACGTGACATCCATACAGGCTGTTTACATTGTTTTTTTTTTTTAAATCACATCTACCGTTTTGCTATAATCCCGGACGATTGGAAGGTTGTTGCGGTGAACCATGCAATTGCGGTGGAAGCATTTATGAGGGAAATGCTGAATAGCGACCATCAGACGCTTTAACGGCAGCCGCACAACCGTCAAGTGGATCAACACTCGCGATTCGTTGCTAAACTGCGTTGTGAGCGATTGGTTCTAGGATGATGGCACGACTGATCGAAGGAGCCTTCCAGTTGAGTACTACAATCTCCAAATTGTTTAAATTAGATCTCACTTTAAAAAAAAGCATACGTAAGCATTTCTGCCCTTCTGCTGCTAGATGATGATTAATTCTATACGATTTATGCCTCATCGGATTTATGGCTGACCGTTTTTGTCTCTATGGTGATCTGTTCTTTTGCCCGCGCTTAATGTTCGTTCGCATTTGCGTTTATATTTGTGTCCGTAAAGAGTGTACGGACACGGACGTGAAAGGGTGACGATGTTCTGCTCTGTTT
The DNA here is from genome assembly GCA_000803305.1 of Toxocara canis. Taxonomy (NCBI): domain Eukaryota; kingdom Metazoa; phylum Nematoda; class Chromadorea; order Rhabditida; family Toxocaridae; genus Toxocara; species Toxocara canis. The sequence goes on along the minus strand of JPKZ01002484.1, from coordinate 312,754 downwards.
ATGCAATACAAATTTTACATCGTCGATTCTTTCGTGCTTGTTGTCTTTTTTTTTCGGTCACTTCACACTTCGCACTCCAATCGCATCTACCAGAGTTATGATCTTGAACTTTTTCGTTTTACTTTACTTTCTCTTCGTTTTCTCCCCCGTCTCTCTCTCTCTCTCTCTCTGTCTCACACACACAGCATCTGTCGTCATTCCGTCCTTTATATTCTTGTTTCGATCGCTGAGCCGTTGGACCCACCCAGCCAATTTTGCATCATCGTGATTTTTAACGTTCATTCCCTCCCTTGTATCCGGTTTCACTTTCCTCTTCGACAACCGGTTGGATGACCGTTGGTGGGAAAGGCCGAGTGGCCGACCGCCATTACAGCATTATTCTCGTTTTTCCCCCTCTTTTCACCCCTCCCTCTTTCACTCCCTCTCTCTCTTTGACCGCTTGTCTCTGTGTAAGGTGGTAGGCGTTGGGTAGAACGCCATGAATCGCGGAAACGGCTGGCTGATGCCAAGTGACCAGTTCCGTTTTCAAGTTCATTTCAGCGCACCGCTTTTTTATTCGTTGACATGTTGTATGCACGTGTACGCTCTGACGTAGAAATCGCAATGCATACCAATCGACGACGCTGCAATGTATACGCCCGTCCGTTCATGGTCAATCGGGTCTGTCCTGTTCCTTCGGTTACTGATAAAACGCTTTTTTTAATGGAGCGTTGAAGCAGACAAACGGGAAACGAACGAACTTTTTGCTTTTTTTGCCGTTAATGAGAGACGATACGGTTGCACAGTTTCGTTGAATTTATACTCAATTAGATAACTCGTATGAGTTGCTGGCTGTCACTCTCAATGTTCCTTTTCATTCAGCTCTTAACTTTGAAACAAGCGCATCGAAATCGATCATCGATCATTTTACTACTGATCGAATTGTTTTGAGGCTATGCTTCTCGACCAAGTTTTGTAACGGGTTGTTGTTGCTCAAAACTATTCTAGTTCACATATTTTTTGCTTGCACAACCTTATTTAGGCTGTGAAATGTTTTCCGCTTTTGATATTTACATGTGATTATATGGTAAAATCGTCCTTTAGCGTAGTCTGTTTGTTCTCACTCGCTTTTACGCTACGATGGTCAGAACTATTTTGCCGTCCTCTTTTACATGTTGCGTATCAATATGTGCACCAACGAGATTTTTGTCTCATTATCCATGGAAAGGCGACCGTTCGGTGCGATCATTTCAGTAAAAACCATCTTCGTTTCAGCTAATTAGCTCATTAAAACATGTCTTCTGGATTATGCCCAATCCTTTGCTCACATCATAAATTTATGCTACTGGATTATTAAAATTAGGATATCGTGAACATGTGAATCACTGATCTTTCAGGATGTTTTCTTTTCTTCTCAGTCATTTGAGCTAAGGATCTACCGGATCCGGCGTTTATATAGCCGCAGTTGTTATATTTGACTGAGATTATTACATTTCAAAAAGAGCTTCTGCTCGAGAGATTTATGTGTCGTTTGTTTGAGCTGACTGATACCAATTATTTTTATATAAGATTCTGCGCTCTTTTCACAATGGTCGCCTCCATTAAAGGCACTATTTATATTTTTGTTCTTTTTATTCTTTTGTTCTTCTTATTCAAGCCAATTCACTTCTTTTTTTTTCATTTTCTATGAACGTGTTACGTTCTCTCATTCCAATTAGAAGGCACTTGAATATGTGAGTTTTGTTTTCCATGTGACTCCATCTCATTAGCGGTGAGGCTGACGGCTATGAAACGTTTTAGTTTTCAAAATGGATCATAATGATGCAACAAACCAAAGTGTGCACATAACGCGCCGGCAAGTCTCCTAAACGATTCAAAAACGCCCTCTCGTTTAATTAACGGTGATGGCGTTTTTAAAATGTCTCTCTCTCCCTCTCTCTCTCTCTCTCCCTCTCTTTCTCTACGAACATGTTTCACTTTCGCCCGATAGACATTTCGAGTTGAACAATGATGCAACAAACCAAAGTGTGCACATAACGCGCCGGCAAGTCTCCTAAACGATTCAAAAACGCCCTCTCGTTTAATTAACGGTGATGGCGTTTTTAAAATCTCTCTCTCTCTCTCTCTCTCTCTCTCTCTCTCTCTCTTTCTCTACGAACATGTTTCACTTTCGCGCGATAGACATTTCGAGTTGAACTTCAGCAGCCTCTAAATGAAAAAAAAGTAAATGAATTGTGAAATAAATTTACCTTGTATCAATGATTTTAAAATTTTTCTTCATCGAAACATTTCCAAATTTTGGACGATCATTTGTAATTAGTTGAAGAGATTTTTGAAATCAGACCATATAACAAATTCACTAGCGTATTTCGGGGTGATACACTTGGACGGTCGTTCACTATTAACTCACGGCTGAAACAAATTGTAGGCTTATTAAAATTTGTTTATTGTTCTAACCACCTTAATTATAAGTTTGATAGTTTATTAATCGGCACACGCATTTCAATTGATTATTCACCTCTATTTGTCCTCTTTCAGTGATCCTGCTGACTCTCTACGTCCTTCCTTCGGTTCTCATCGCTCCTTTCACTCGTTTGCTACAGCGGATACTTTGCTCTTATCGATCCCCGTCTACGTCACAAAACTGTTCCATCTAAAACTCGGTTAAAGATTGGCTACATATGAAATATTATGCGCTGACACAGTTTCTTTTATTTTTAATTAATAAATGGCTAACAGATCGTCGGCAAAAAAAAAAGGAAAAAAAACAGCAAAACGAAAATTTCTTGCCGGAACCGATCTCGAGCCTTTAATTTGCAACTCAATCATTTTTCATCTCGGATACTAATCAGTTAAATTCCCATTCATCAAACGGTAACCTTTTTCTCGTAACTGTATTGTGTATAACAGCGTTGATGACGTTGGCATGCGCTTTATTGGACGATTATGAGACAAATTGTAGCGTTCGCGCGTTTTGGTTTCATTCGATTCGCTCTCCCCTTTGTTCGCCCTTAAAACATTCATCAACCACTCCTCGGCTACCCTCTACTGTTGTCTAGTAGGCCTTCTCTACAAGGGCTACATTTGAATGCTTGAAATGACGCTGATGTCCAAAACGTTATGCGACTTTGTTATATTGTTTGCGTTGATTTAATTGCAAATTTACAATCGTACAGCGCACATAATGTGTTTTCCAGTTATACAATTAGTCCATTGAATGTATGATTTATGCATCTAATTACTTTATTATTCGTTTATTCAACGCTTTTTTATGCATGAAGATATTCTAAGGTTCAACTGCTTCACATTGGAAGCGGTTACTTAAAGATCAATGCAAACGCACTACTAGCCTTATAGTGTTTGTTATATGAAATGCCAGAAGAAAATTGTTATTATGTCGCTATGAAATATGGCTTTACGCCGCTTTCTGTTATTTAGTGAATGAATTGCGATTGTTGGCAGAGATTATTTCTTTTTATGCAATCGAAATTCGCTTCTTAAAATTGGGACGCAATTTCGTTGCAAAAATTCATTCTAAAAACTATGGCTACTTCTTGACATAACAGTAACTGTGTTATGGCTTTATGTAGTGGCCATTTCAGTTTGCGTTCAAATGTTTTTAAATTTCGTATATTATGGCTCCTTCAATTGTTATAAGAGTATCTGGATATGAAGTCCGATATATTTTGTGTGGCAAAAAAAGCATGCTTCATGAATTCATAACAAAAGAAATTGTTAGCAGCCTTCGATAGCAGCACTTTGTTATATACGATACTTTTTATTACATTTGTGCATGACTTATTGTTCATTTCAAGTGATTGCTTCTTAATCTGTTGCTTCTTAATGACTGCTTATTAATCTGTTTAGATGTATCTATCAACTAGACAAAATCCATCATTTTACTGCCCAAAATTTCGTATCGTCAGATGAAACAAACTTCCAACTGGATTAGGTCAAAAGCAAGAAAGAGATCAAAAATGGCGATAAAAAGCAAAAAAAAACATTCCATCGCTTACAACTTATTTAGTGTTTTCAGTATCTGAGATAATCGGAAATAATTCTGAGGGCGCATTACTAATGTTGCTTCCCTCCATGAATTTCGAGGATAATTTCTTGGCCGGAAAATTATTTTCCTCTTTAAATTTTTAGGCATCTTTCATAGGAAGGGATTCCCGAATTTTACTTCATTTTCACGTCGTCGAGTCTCCGATCTTATTTCGTTTATCTTCCCTACGATCCTGTTTTGCTCATATTATTACCGCATCATCGGGTCGTTTCCAGTGGTTGCTTCGTTCTGCTTCCTTACTTATTCTTCTATTTCTTTACGTATTCCTTTTTTAAATGAAATTTCGCCCATCTGTTCCTCGTCAGTGTTAACTAAACAGTGCAATGCAGCATTAAGCATTAATCAAGAAGTGTTCTTCCTCTCTGTTTCCCTCTGTCTGCATTGTCATTGCACAATCGATGCTTTTCAAAACAGCAATTACTAAGCAAAAATATGAAATTTATATGCGCCTTCGCTGTGCAGCTATACGTTGCTTCATAGAGGACGATCTACCTTAAATTCAAGCAAGCATCTATACGCAATTATGTGAGTCTGAGGTGGAGCCGTGCTACTAAATTTGTGCTGAGGCATGGTGAGCGTACAGTTCAAGAGTTTATGCTCCTAAAACTGATTCGTAATAAGTTGTTGATAACTTTGACGCGAAGTGCTACTCATAGATATCATGTCACTGCCGTTGTACAATAAATCATTTTTTCACGTTTCATTATTTTCGAGTGAATCCTCCATTAATATCCCCGTAAACCGACGAATTCAGAGTCCCCCTCTCTTCTGAAGATGAAAGTTCGTGCAACGCTGTCATCTGTTCAAAGTCGGATTCCTGGAATTAACTCATGGTTCTAACGATTTGAAATGACAAGAGCGCTCAGTTTAAAACTCGAGAGTTGATGATAAGTATTGAGACATAAATTTTCTGGTCGCTTCTTAATTTATGATCCGAGTCCGCGGTATCACACTCCGTCCTCAAGAGCTTGGACAATTGGAATCCTCTGCGTTGGAATGATTTGTGAAGAGAGTTCATTGCTGTTTCACCTTGTGCTAGTTTAGGATGCGATGACTTAACATGTGCGATTTCTTATCCTCTGACATCACGTATGAAGTTTTGTGCTTCTGTTACATATCTGCCGTGCTGTATTGTTCCGCATTCCGTTTTATTGGCGTCCGATTTGTCATTCGCATCACAGCGTAACGTTCTAACAACTGGATGATTGAGGATGGACCCAGTGGGGGTGGATTCATCGTCGAGCTCACGCTCTTCGCCCTCATCTGCCGGTATGAACCTGTGCACGGTGGAGCATCGTCCTGAGATGCTCGATTCATCTAATAGCTCAGAAGCATCCACCTCACCCAATCCATTACGCTCCGATTCAGCATCTTCTCAAAGGAGGTCCGCTTTTGTCGAACGCTTCGCTAAAAATTTCTCTTCATCATTTTATTTTGCTGCTAATCGCTGTATGAACAAACGATACGTTACAGGGGTGACTGTAAAGCTACTGCGAGTTACCGTAACGGTAGAATGTGCTAATAAATCACATGATTCCGGTCTGTCTTATGCTAAGATAAAAGTGTAACGCTTTTTAAGGGAATCACCTGAAAATGTTACTAGTTGAGATAAACATTTATTGAATGCCTCTCACGAATGATGATGCAACTATGGCACTGAATAAGCATCGAAGATTTCATTTTGTAAGGCGAATGCTAGTCAGACGAGTTAGGATTCCTGCGTTTTTAATTTCTCACCTTTGCAATAATTTCAAATACTACATTCTTCAGAATTTTTGCTGCAAGAGTCTACGATCCATATTCTCTTGCGGAGAGCTGATTAGGGCCCAAGTCACAGCCAGTAGCTATTAAAAACATTCATGCTTAGCAGCTATCACCTGCAAGTGGCATAGGGAGACGGAGTTTGTACGATCGAAATGTGCACGAACGTCTCACCTCAGCAATTATTAAATTCTGATGGAGAATATTTAGGCCTTCGGCTGGTGAGAATGCTAGAGACGAGGCGTACTGGGAGAAACGAAGAAGGAACAATGATGCTGCGAAAAGATCGCGAGAGAGGGTGGGGGGGGGGAGAGGCATTTGGGGCATGTGATTTTCTAAATTAGGTAGTGGTAGTTTCTAAAAACGGAGCCTTCAAATTCCCGTGAAATGGATCACAACAGTTTTGATCTCGTCAACAAATCGTCATACCATCTCTCCTCGCATTGCATGTCACAGGCAACTGTTTTATTCCGGTTGGAGCAGAAGCATTCGTGCCTAACCGGATCCGTTCGTTTAATTTTCGGTTATTTAACGCACTGTTTAAGCAAAATTGCGATAAGCCGAATTCATATCGGTCCCCTAGCGGGCTTTGCGATTTATTATCCGGTTAGGATATGCCGTATCAGATGAATTTGGAACGTCATTTCAAATTGGGCACTTTGAGGAGAGCCAAATAATGTTTGCTGTTTTTCGTCTATCAACTTGAGGAGGTTTTGCAGGCAATGGAGCAGCGGCTAATCGAGCTCGCTAAGGAGAACTCGATATTGAAGAGTCGTCTAAACCAGCAGCAACAACTACAACAACAACAGCAGCAGTTAGTGCCCCAATCATCAGCACTCCAACTTCAAAACACAATACCGGCTGCTGTTCAGCACGATTCGGTGATTGTGGCTGGTCCTAAATTCGATACCCCTTCGCTACCAGCTCCCTCCTTGACAGCATTTAGCGAATTTGCCGGTAACTCGGCTATTGGTCCTCCTTCGAAGCTGCCGGCAATGTTCCCGACGCATTTGCTCGTTCGCACACCACTGATCTCATCTGGACCTGCCGTGTCACAAGCGACTGGCGCGCAACCGCTTCCTGTGCTACAGATTTGTCATCTGCAAGCGGCACTTCAGTCACAACAGGTACAGTCGTATATGCCTTCTTCGGAGTATATAGTCAGAGTGTTTGGAAGATTGAGAAATTCAGACTGGTTGAGGTGGTCGGTGAGGGACAAGTATTGACCTTCAGGAAATTGAGATCACGCAAGAATTGGCCTCATTTGAAGGTATTACCTCAACCAGAAGCCCACCCTTAACAAATCTCTTCCCTCCAGTACTCCTGCATTGAACATATTGAGACAGTGGCTTTTCCCTTAATGTAAGCCCTTCCTCAGGATTGATACTGAGCTTCAATGAAAAATGCGACTCATCAGGAGCTGAAAAAAAACCACCTCGATACAGAGTTTTCGTTTTAAATGCTTCACCTCCATCTTCATTTCAAAAGACTCGAGCAGGTAGCCTACACTGGCGTTATTCGCTATAATCCGGTAGGTTAGATACAGTTTGTGCGATATGCTTGAAGCGGCATAGCTTTCGTTTCTGGCCAACCAGCTACAGCCTTCCTAATGAGAAGCAGCCTCATGATTCCAAAGTTGGCCATTCAGGAGAGTTTTACGGCCTTATATTTATCGATTGCTGGAAGCCGCTGTGCATTCATGGCGACAACCTTTGTGCTCATATTGGGCAATAACATCTATATCTTACCTTTTTTTTTCTTTGTTGCAGCTTTATCATACCAAACTAAATAGCGATTCGGAATTGATCTAGAGAGCGACGGCTTATTAGAACTCGAAATAGATTTTACATTCGATCAAAATCCTTTCAAACACATGGATTTGAATTTTTTTTGTCCATTGAAAAGTGTGGAAGCTGTGCTACGCGGTATCTTTATCGTGCTCATGCAAACTGCGTTGAAACAAGCGTTCGAACCGGAAATCCTCTATACGACAACTGAACTGTGTTTCGCCGATACACTTCGTCGTTCAGCCGCTCATTCCACCGTCTCAGCTACGGAGTCTCTAGTAAAATCGGCTTGAGATGCTATTAATGAGAAGATTAATGCGAAAATAAATATATATATATCTGCAATTAAAATACAAGCTTAATGAACCTAGCGCTGCAAATATAGATCACGTTTTCTAATACCGATGCATAAATAGAGAGATTAGCGTGCAGTTATCATGACGGCGGATGCAAACAAATATCGATGAAAATGAATGAAGGAGAGCGTTGAGATATTGTTGTGTTTGATCTTTTTTTTTTGGGGAAGGGGAGGGGGCAAAAGTTGTGATTAATAATTGCATTTAAGCAAGTCACGGTAAGTTGGAGGGTTTTTGTCTTGGCATTTGGACGGTGCCATGTCGCATACTTCTATGGTATAAAAGAGAGCTCTCTTTATCTGCGCGACCATCTTTATACGTTACCAGTGCGTATGATTATCTTTATGACTGAAGTTTGATAGGCTTCAGTGCACAGCATACTTTCAATGTAGTTGTCCGTGCATGAGGTGCGCTATATTCAACTGTTGTCCGATTCATTGGATGTAGGGCTATAAAATTTTATTTCATAAAATTCTTGCCCTTCATTATTAAACGTACGCAGTTTAAAGCATTCTTCTTCTTTTATGGTCAAAATCTTGCGGAACGGTTGTGTCTCGAGACGATTCTACTCGCTTCTTTTCTCGGTTTTCGAGTAGTTATATTTTGGAACAAGTGACATTAGTTGTTGTTACTTGAAGTAATAGTTTAGTTGTGTTTATTTGGCGTTAGGTATGGCCGTATTCCTTTCATCTAGGTATGTTATAGAAATATAAACGATTGGCGAACTTTTAGGATGAGCGTATTCAAACATGTTTAATTCTACGCTTGCTGGAGATCTCATGAGGAAGATCAGAGGCCCGAATAGAAACCTTCGGCTATAACGTGCTTCCAAAACCTAGGCGAGAAACGATTCCCCTTGTCGCCCGAATTTTGCCTCAGGAGCTGCCCAAGGTTCAGTCCGAGGAAAGCTCCCTTTCCTATACGTTGGTCAAAAATCACCATTCCAGCATACTACACGCCTTTTATGTGTATCCCATCTGATGAATTTGAAAAACGCAGTTACCCGTGTTCCTTTTTTTGAAGACACTGATGGGGAGACGTTTTCAGTACCGTACACCGCCGTCAACGTTAATATCGAGCGGACGGGGAGCGTTTCAGCCATTCCATAGCTCGCGGGACTCGAGTTCAAGCAGTACCAGCATTCAACGCATCAGTCCTGACTCATCTACCACTGAACCAATGCCCGTTGACTTCTCAACGCATGGTTCGTTCGATTGTACTCTCCGATTTCTCCAGTTCGAGAGGATTTGATAAGATCCGATTTTCTTGCTCCCTACGAAAAACAACCATTTTTCTAAGCTTCAGGAAGATATCCCATTTTATATGTGTCGATAAATTTAGGTCATATATGACCTAAAGAAAAAGGCAGTTTACCGAACGTTCGTGTCAGCTGCTATAGTTAACAATCTACATCCGAAAATTTTGGGCGTATTATACTACGACGTGATTTTGGAAGTACGACTTGATCAGAACATTTATGTTCGTCACTTGAGAGGTTGATAGGACAATAATAGCCGCTAGTTGCAGCGGTTGTCATCAGTCTTTCTATGCAAGCCGAGTAGTAAGGATTGCAGATGCGGATGGCAAGCCATATTTGCGGTATCGTATAGCGGAAAGGCAGCCTGACATAGTAAGCGCCGGAGAGCAGCAAAGTTGGAGTGATAACTCGCTATCACCACCACAACATTCGAAGAACAGCACCGATCAAGATGAAAAACCCGTTTCATTACTCGGCTCGTTGTTGTCTACTCGGAGGACCTCTCCTTTAGTACCTCAAAGCCGTACCGATGTTCGCTCAGGGCTAAGTAATGCTCGGCAAGGGGATGTAAGTTATTGTTAAAGTACTCAGTAAACCAAATATCGCTTACATTGTGACAAAGTCCGGCCTGCTATGTGGTTCTCTAGTAGCATAGCGTTAGCATTTCTTAGTTATATCGCTGCATAACAAGGTAAGTACCTGTGCCTTATGTGCTTTTAGTAGATCACCAACGATATGTATTTCTGTGCGTCGCTATTCTGAGATAAGCGTAGCAAAGCCTGAAGGCGCGATGAAGACGTTTTTGTCGAATCAGCCAATTCCGCTGTGGCCGGTATTCGTCTGCTACCATAAAACGTGAAATTCAATTGCCAGGAATTTCAGGATTTTACCGTGATAGAATGGCGAACTATATTTGTTTGGAAGGGGCTTATGGAAAGTGGCGCCTCCAGAGTGAGTCTGAATTCGAAGAAAAAGCGGTTAGAAATTTGAAAGTAGTGGCTTGGGTTCTACCTCAAGGGAGAGAGGAGGGTTCTACCTCCTGGTAGTTGAAGGGAAAGGGGGGCGGGGAAGAGAGGAGCAGTGATGGATATGAGTGGAAATTGCATTGAGAGGTTTGCGCGCTAATTGCCAATTATGAAAACGCGGATAATAAATTGTTACCTTTCTTTCCTTCACTTTATGCTTATTTGGAGTTTACTACATGAAAAATCTGATCGTAGAAAAATTATTGCACAATAAAGCTATTTTTTACTGCAGCTTTGCCATTCTTTTTTCGTCTGCCTAATATGCAGCCACGCTGTCTGTGTTTTTATGCGTACGTCTTCTCTCTGGCCGCTATGTAATACGGACTCGAGAAAAAATTCCTAACTACACAAACTGATCGACTTAAACAGTTTTTTTTTCCCTGATAGTGATTAGAAACACAATAATCGACTAATCTTCATTTGTTTACATCCGAGCTATTAGCAATGTTAGTATTGTTCCTCTGCAAGGGCAGAGCTATAATTTCATCGATTCCCGTATCGATGCAGCTGACAACCATGCCCACGCGTGATTGTCAGCCTGTTGTCGATCCGTCGGGTAAGCAGCCCGGAATCGAACGCAGATCTTCCCGTATACGAAGTGGGAGCTCTACCACTGAGCTACTGCCCTCTCGCCGACCACATAAGTAACAAAAATCTTTCATATTGAGTACCCTTATGAATTCATGTCCTCGTCACAGTTCATGAGCTAACCGCCGGAAGGGATTCGCTAGCGACACTACTATCTGCGGCAATGCTGGAGCGTAATGGGAACTCGCGGCTGGCGATTTTCCATCCATAGTCACGCTACTTTCCGCCTCGTTTCAGTGATGTTAATTCTGGCATTTGAATGCTGTGTAGCAATATTGCAATTACCATTCTAAGCTGTTCTTTTCTCCGGAATTCTTCAAAAGTCAAATAGTGGGCAGTACCTTATGAAAACGCTCAAACAAGGAGGTGGTGGAAACGAATTTAGCCAAATCTGCAAACTTTAAAATCGAAAACTCATGGCAATCAAAGAGAATCTCTAAAAGATTCTCTTTGATCGCCATGAGTTTTCCTTGACATCTGCTTCCCTTGCACACTTTCCCACTCCAACAGGAAATATGCATATGCATAAGTTGATGGATTTCCCATTGTCTTTGAAGTACTGCTCGTATATCCTGTTACCTCGAATAAAGCCCATGAGGAATATAAAAGTTCATCGCTTTCTTTAGCATTCGGTGAAAGAAAACAGGGGAGAGTATATTTACGAACCTCTGTTAGCTCGGGTTGTTGATGTGACCAAAGGCATCTCACAACATTTTTGAAGGAGATGTAAGTGTTTGAAGGGGGGGGGGGGGGGGGGGGGGAGGGAGCACTAAAGGAAATATCGAGGAGGGGGCTTTACCCAAAGTATTGTGATCTCATCATTTTGGGACGCAAGAATTTCGATTGTGACGTCTCCGTAAAAATGGTGACACCGGTAGCAGTGAAAAAAATCCCTGTTGATAATTTTCAGAACGATTTGAAAAATTGTTTGAGCAGTTTGGCGGTTAACTTGACCACAACCAAAAGTGACACCGACAGTATGGGATCGCCGAGCAGTAATCACAGTACCTCGGACTCAGCACAGTCACAGCCAAGTCCTGCATCCTCGAATCCCACCGCCAATTCCGCCATAGTTAAGGCTCTCAGCTCGAGGCCATCGAGTAAAGTAAGTGTATTACTGTTGCCCTATCAACGTAGTGTTAGAACGTTTGCAGCATTACTCAATAAATTCGCGACGGATTTAATTCTGAAAATCACAGCGTAAAGTTCATGCCTTCCTAGAGCGAGAGGTGTCTATTCAGGGGGGAGGGGGGGGGAGAAAGGCTATATTTTCGAGCCTGTGCCGGATAGGGTTTTTGGTCTGGAAGTTGTAACATCCTATAGTGTGTTTGATGGAGGGGGAAATGAAATTCACGGCTTATCGGTAGGAGGAAGGGAGGTTATTTAATGGGAGGTTAATTTCGTACCAAAAGCGCCTAACTTTTGCTGTTCATTGAGCCATTTTCCGTGTACTTGTTTAATCCTCATATAACCTGCAAAAGAGTTTATTTGCCACATCATTATCACATTTCTTACAGTTTGCAGAAGAATTTGGTGAGGTGGGGGGAAGGAGGGGAATGCGTTTGAAAGAAACAAAATGAGAGCATATTAGAAGATGTTTCGCTTTTCTAATGTTTCTTCTGACTCAGTGATGTGGAACAATACACATTGATATCATATTTGAAGTGACGGAGAGAACCGATGAAGGAGGGAGAGGAGAGAGGCAGAGGGGAGGAGGCACAAGCTTGGGTCAACTGAACGATGGTTGCCTTTGGTGGCATTTCAAGGTTGGCTTGGCCTTTTTTCATAATCAAGAGGTGAGGATTTGTATTGTTTAGCATTTGTAGCGCAATGTCCGCAGACAGTTTATAACTTTTTTCCTGCAGCAGCCGAATTGGCAAACTTTTGACTAGCTATGGGATGTATTCGTGCAAAACGACAAACACTTTTCCTTTGCAAAGGTTCACATCCTTCAGCGGTAAACGTACCACTGCGGTATACAAGCTTTCAGCAACAATACATGGATAGACGTCGACGGAACAACGAAGCTGCAAAGAGATGCCGTGCAAATCGGCGTGCTCAGTTTGAGATGCGCTCAAAAAGGGCCCAACAGCTCGAGCTTGAGAACGGTGAATTGCGAAAAGAGATGAACCGGCTAAAGCAAGAGCTTGAGCAGCTCAAGGCGATGCATGCTGCCAAAACGGCTGCTTTGCAGCGTTGACTTTATCTTTCGTACCTGTTTGGTCCGGTAAACGTCTTTCATTCTCCATGTCCGTGGGGTTTTCTGTCTTTTTCGGAATTCGCGATTATTGGTTTCGCGAATTTTCTGAAATTTGTTTAGTTTTTCCGAAGTGTTTTTTTCATGCAAAGATCCGCTACATATGAATTTTCTCTCAATAATTGGGTCAGTTCCTGCTGCAAGCGGAACTTTTTTTTTCGTGAGCAGTTTTCTCCTTGCTTTTATTTTCAGTTTTTTTTTCATTCTTCCCTTATCTTTTGCAATTTGCATGCAAATCTATCGTAGAAATTCAAGGGAGCGAAGATCTGTCACATATGATCTCCCCTTCAAAATGTCATCAAATCGATAACCATCTGAAACTGATTTTTTAAAATTTTTAATCAACGCTAATTTTTTTCTTTCTCGGTGAATTTTTCGGCGTCTGGTATTCATGGCACTTGATCATCACCTTTTTTATACTGGTTATTAGGTAAATATAAAAGTTGTAAAATTTGAGAAACAAATTTCCATTGGCATTGGAGCAATGAAGACGTTGAGCTAATAGTTATTGAACGATGTTTCTTCTCGGGGCAATAATTGTGAATGTTGCACAAAGCTTTATATATACTGCCGTCCCTCATACGCTCTTCTTCTCTTTATTAGCTTAGCCTTCCGATGATTTAAATATGACTTGAAAAGATTGCTGTTATGGTTCATCAGTTTTGATTACAAATTAAATATTAACTGAGTGATTGGCAACCCTCTCAGAACGAATGAGCGAAATTTAATTTTTTGTTGTCTTTCTTCTTTTCATTTCCATTTTTCGAGCTCAGTGGATGACGGAAGACACAGAATGTAATTGATTCATTGACCGCTAATCGTACTATTTCTCCTATATTCGTTTCAAACAATGAGTGAAAAATTGAGTGTTTAAATTAAAATTCGGATTTTGTTTTTCCTGAAAAGCAAAATTATGGCTTCAAAAGCGATATTCCTACGTGGGTCCTTTAATTTCTTTTCATCTTCTATAAACTTAATCTGTCAAAATTGAATAACATCACAGAACAGCATCAGGGTTCTTAGCTCATTTTGCCGTATAGCTGCATAATTTATTCGGCTCGAAAGCAGTAAGTAATAGTATCCCAATAGTGTTCACGCATAGCTGAAACCTAATGCGCATACAGAAGCAAGTAGTGTGGAAAAGATTGCGGTTAAATGAATATAAATTGTTGCGAGAGGAACGCTTTAAAAATATATGTATCAGGTCTTTAAAGCTAATCACAGTAAATAGTAAAAAAATGAAACGATCAGTTTTCCGTATAGCTTTGTTAGGACAGCTATTACTAAAAGGGCATCTGTACTTTATACTCTGTACTATGCATGGATCGTTTGCATTTGTCATCGTTACATGTCAATTTTTAATGTACCGATTTCTAGTTGCATTTCATATTCGGTGTGCTTCTTTGCACTTCGACAAATTTGCTTTTGCAAAGCATATTTTGCTGGGCACCACTCTCTCTGTTCATATTGTTCATATGTGTACGTGTCTCTGACTGTATGAGTAGGTTAAACTCGAAAGCTGATAGAAGAATTTGAATTTGCTGAGTTAATTAACTTACTCGTTAGGATGACCTCGTATATTGGTTTTCATGCGAACACCCACCTATACATTGGCAGAGGAGATATTCACGCTTGAAAAATTTTGCATATATACAATTCCCTAGTGCATTTTCAAGCCAGTTAGGTTGACAGTTCACCGAAAAAGCGAACTTTCCTCAGAAATTTTGCACAGTCAGCTAGCTAACTGTTCAATTTCGCTCATTAAGTGTGCACGATTGTTTTTGAATATCTTCACGCATAGCTGAAACCTAATGCGCATACAGAAGCAAGTAGTGTGGAAAAGATTGCGGTTAAATGAATATAAATTGTTGCGAGAGGAACGCTTTAAAAATATATGTATCAGGTCTTTAAAGCTAATCACAGTAAATAGTAAAAAAATGAAACGATCAGTTTTCCGTATAGCTTTGTTAGGACAGCTATTACTAAAAGGGCATCTGTACTTTATACTCTGTACTATGCATGGATCGTTTGCATTTGTCATCGTTACATGTCAATTTTTAATGTACCGATTTCTAGTTGCATTTCATATTCGGTGTGCTTCTTTGCACTTCGACAAATTTGCTTTTGCAAAGCATATTTTGCTGGGCACCACTCTCTCTGTTCATATTGTTCATATGTGTACGTGTCTCTGACTGTATGAGTAGGTTAAACTCGAAAGCTGATAGAAGAATTTGAATTTGCTGAGTTAATTAACTTACTCGTTAGGATGACCTCGTATATTGGTTTTCATGCGAACACCCACCTATACATTGGCAGAGGAGATATTCACGCTTGAAAAATTTTGCATATATACAATTCCCTAGTGCATTTTCAAGCCAGTTAGGTTGACAGTTCACCGAAAAAGCGAACTTTCCTCAGAAATTTTGCACAGTCAGCTAGCTAACTGTTCAATTTCGCAATAACAGTGCCTCATTAAGTGTGCACGATTGTTTTTGAATATCTTGCAGTCGATCGATCTGGTGAGCGGCATTGCCAAAACACATGGTCGCAGTTCCTTGCCGCGCTTTCCCGCTTGTTATTTTATCGTTCGTTAGACGCTTCACAGAGGTGTTGGTTTACTTTTTTTTGTGGGGCGACTAAGCTAATAAGCTAATTTATAGCTAAAAGTAAAATTCATCGACACTAAATGATCGGGAATTGTAACACTCAATGCTGACCGGGTCTTAGAAGTACCTTTTAATGGGAGTAATTCGCTTTCTGCCATCTGCACTCTCATGTTCACTTCCAAGAAGCGACGTCAGCGGTAAGAAACCTTATCTATTTTTTCTCTGTTGCGATAACCTTGTTTGATACTCGGCAAGTATTAAGAGAGAACCGTACAGTCATTACTGTCAATTTCAAACCGGGCATTCCAGTGGCGGTTTATTTTCTTCCACACCCATTCCAGATATCATCGAACATGGTTGAATCGCACCTCTTCCAAAATTCTTCGATTTCGGATCACGCAAACAGCTCGAAGCAATTTAAAACAATGATGAACACACGTACACGCTGCTTTTGTTTAAACTTTATCTCGTAGTTCATATGAATACCACTTTTTGTTTTCGATAATAATCGAGCTCGTACTCTGGGGGCAGCAAAATGTTGCTTTCTTGTTTGACGTAATCTAAAGACTAGATCTTGTAAGCCTATATCAGAGTGCTAAGCGGTCTTATTTTAATGATGCAAGAGCAGTACAATAAATGAATTACACACTTCTATATTATATAAAAATTCTAAAAGTCAAGTCGAAAGTACTTTTGAATTATTTTTTCAAAAAATTTTCAAAATTTTCTTAAGGTAATCGACTTATAGTTTCGTCTTCAAAAGCCATACGGTACATCCATTCGAACGTTCGAAGGAAAACGGCTAAGAAAACTTTACCGGTGACACACCATATTGGTTTAGTGCTTTTCAGATGTAATGAGAAATGTATGTGGACGTGGTGTCTCCAAAACACCTTTATAGGCAAACGCACATATCAGAAATCGTCGAAACGTTTGATATCCCTTCGCAATAGACGATCTTTGGCAGTAGTATCCAGTCCGTCTAATATCCAACTTTAAGATCTTGAGTCCCCATAACGGTGTGTATAATTTTTTCTAAAGTATGGACACAACGACGTTCAAGCAATAATTCCCTTTTGAACTGCATTTGGCCTCACAAACCGCTTCCGGAGCCAATTTTGTATTTCTTTGTCATTCCAGTTTTAAAAACAATTCCATCTTATGTTCAGAATTATTTGGATGGTTAGAAATTTTTAGCGTCTTAAATGAACGATTACTATTAAGGCAACTAGATATAGTGGCACACTTTTAGAGTGCAGTAACTGGTAATAAGTTTTCTATGAGTCTTATATAAGTTACATGTTGTGCATGTTGACATAAACTTTGATAAATTTTGAGCTGCTTCACCGGTCAAAAGCCTCTCACCCCTTTCCCCTTCAAAAAAGATTAAACGAGCCGACAACACAATGATAGCATAGGGTGCGCATGCAGGAATTATTTCTTCCTTTTCTTCTTCTTCTTCCTTTTGCTGCATTTTTCGGACGAAATGTTTTCACCTTTGCTATAAGCTGAGTCGAATCTACCCTCAGTGCTTCTCTTGCTCTGCATTGGTTTGCTTTGAGGTCGCAAATGGGATTTCGGTGTTTTCGCTCGCCTCACATTTCCACCTGCTCTCTAAAATCAAAACAACAACATTCACCTCTCAACACTATCATACACATCCAGTAAGCATCACAAGATTTTAATTTTAGCCAGTAACGAAACGTTTTGGACGCACTTCTTTTAGTGACGAACAGTCCTGCCACTCCTGCATAGAGCTCCCTTTCATCCCACCCAGTATTGACTGCGCGAGCGATCAAACATGTAGATAGATTGGTGGCCATACAAGAACCATATATTTCCATTTTTTTTTAAAGCTTCATTTTGTGTTCTGCGCATCGAGTAGAAACATCACAAGATTTTAACCGTTTTTTTTGCAAAAATTTCACCAATACTATCTTATATTTTACTAAGCAGTTATTGGGAATATTCTTCTATATTCCACCTGAGTTATCCAGTTGGAACTCTCCATGGCATTTCTCTATCTGCCCATTTGAGTTCTTTAGTTTCTTAGGTGGAACACTCTAGTAATATCTGGGAATGCATTTGTCCTTACAGAACTGTCTACCTCTCAAAACTTCTCAAACTTCTTCAAAACCTTCCATAATTGCAGCTGTCGAGAACGCCATCCCTCCATCCCCTTCATTCCCCACCTAATAGGACTACATATTGCTCCAGACTTCGAATCTTATCTTGAGGATAGCACTGAAACGCGGAATCAGTATACTCACCTTTGAGTCGCGACTGGAAGACGAAATTTTAACAATTTCGGTTTCTATGAAATCCACCGCCTAAATAATATCCGGTGTTTTTGGCTGTTAGAAATAATAAGGAAGACGAAAATTCAAAAGGTAATTGAGCGAAAGATAAGTTTCTCGCAAATTAGATGAACATTTTTGCTATTATTTCAGTAAAGACTGTACTGTCTTTTATGGGCATAACAGTAAAGCAAATTCACATCGACAAGTTGGTACGATGAACAAGCTGCTGTCGAGATTAGAAATCCTCAAATTCAAAATTTCAAGGATTGCAGCATTTTTAATTTGGCAAGGTAAACTGGATTCAAGTGGTCGGCGCACGTCCGAGGAAGAGGAAAGTGGAGGATGGATTGATTAATCTGATGGCGAACTTTGGATATGATGGCTTATGTGATTCCCATCTAGTAAAGTAGAGTCAATGGATATGAGATGAGGACTGTAAAGAAGGGATGGGGGCGAGGGTGGGGTGGTGAATTTGAGGGTTCAATTGCACTGTATGCGATTGGCATAAGGCCGATGTCTGAGCTGACAATATTGTAGTTATTAGTGAACCCATAATATTCGCCTTTAGACTACATCAGTAAAGTCACCGTTACTTTTTTAGGTCCTACGGTAAGCGTCGAAATTGTTAAGGCAATCTCGCATTATTCACATATAAATATCAACCACTAACCCACTAAAGTTTTCCCTTTGAATTTTTCAAAGAAAAACGCCGAAAAAAAACGGATATGCTAAAGAATGTTTCAACGTATTTGTTAAACACGGTTAGTAAAAATGAATAGTCGGCAATTGATGCCTACGGACTAATACATCTTTTCGTCTAATCGCGCATATAAAAGGATCATTTCAAATATTTTTTTGAACTGAATTGTTGTTGAAGCAATACCATACGGTATAGCTCACACCTATTTCAAGAGAGGATAAGAGTAACAGTGGAACGTTTAACAAAGCACCCCCTATCCCTACCCCTTCCCGCACCACTCGCCAGCTCTCCACTTGTAATTTTTATCCTGCCATTTCGGCAAGTATTCTCTGAAGGCATTCATTCTCTAAAAGAACGTTTTAAATTCTAGAACGACTTTGTATGGAAATATCTACAAGTTAACAATAGTAAAAATTCGTTTCAAAAGTCGAGGAATTTTAAGCGAAAACAAAGTAAAGCACTTCTAGAATAAAACCACGCAACCCGCAATTTCATGCAGTCATATAACCTCAATTCGACATATCCCATAGGAACACTGCATAAGGTTGTATTAGCCAATATACGTAAAAATCTCTTAGTAAACGATACGGAAGAAACCGCAATATTGTTATTTAATGAACTTTCCATTTTGTAAAAACAACAGTTTCCCTACTGCTGAACTGCCGTAAGCGAGATTCCGACAGCGACCAGATTGGGAAATTTTTCAGTCGTTAAACCTTTAGATAAAAACGATCGCATTTTTGAAAATGGGGGAGACTTGTGCATAGCAGAATTCTGAAATCACTTTTGACATTTTGCCTATGCAAAAGAGGACTCATCTCCTTTTTCTACTCCCTTGCTTATGGCTAGGTATGCTTGCAAATGAATCTACCTTAAAAACAAAAAAAAACATTTTCAGCGATGAAAGTTAAAAAGATACTGCCATTCAGAGTGTTTCAAGACGCTGAAACGCTCACATCATCCATTGACCAGCGCTTATTTGGGTCATGCTCCCAGCACCGCTTCATTAATTCGGGAACCCCATCGGGACACCCAGGCGGAGGTGGCATCCTGTAACCAGCGGATACCTGAAATTAGATGCACCGTATTGACCTCAGCTTTTGGCTCATAAGTACAAATTTATGACTCATGTTCTCTTCCAAGAAGGCAATTGAGAAACGAAATACTCGCAGCTTCCAAGCTGTGTGTAGAATTCTAGATCAGCGAGTCATCACATTTTTAGGCTATGCTTGGAGCAGGATGCAAACAGTAAGAAAGACATGAACGATGCGAAGACAGCAGTCAGCAGTAGACGGATGCTGAGCCAAAGCGCACAGACTCCAAATCTTACGGTGCCGCAATTGCTCCCCTACTGCTGAACTGCCGTAAGCGAGATTCCGACAGCGACCAGATTGGGAAATTTTTCAGTCGTTAAACCTTTAGATAAAAATGATCGCATTTTTGAAAATGGGGGAGACTTGTGCATAACAGAATTCTGAAATCACTTTTGACATTTTGCCTATGCAAAGAGGACTCATCTCCTTTTTCTACTCCCTTGCTTATGGCTAGGTATGCTTGCAAATGAATCAATGAAAAGACGTTCATACTTTGCGTCTAGTTTCCGCTGAAGATGCATCCCCATATGGCTCATCACCGTCGGAGAACACCTCCCATACAAGAATGCTGAACGCAAATACATCTGACTTAAGCGTATAAGTGAATGTGGCCATTGTTTCAGGTGCTGTCCACTTGATTGGTACCTTCTTCGAAGCTTTCATTTTATAGATGCAACCCTCTCGCGATAAACCAAAATCACTGATTTTCGCCTAGAATTGTTTTATGATGTCATTGAGCATACTGTGAAATCATAAATGATTGCAACTGTGCGAAAGAAATTCAACGTCCGGAAAAGTGCTAAGACAATCGGAACTTGAGATGGCTCGATGAGAGAACGAATTACCTGCCCAGGTGTAATAATAATGAAGTCTAAATTCTAATCTTGATAAAACGGATTTTTAAAAATGCACTCAGAAACAATTATGAATGAATGGAAGCGAGCTTAATCGTTTCGAATAAGATGGCAGCGAATTGAGGCATACAAATTCGCAATCTTAGTTCTATCGTCATTTGTTATCTCAATTATCTACCTGACCTGAATGTAAATGGCTGATACGACTTTTTTTGATGTTTTTTTAATCAAATTTCTGTTGATACATTTTTTTCATTTTTTCTTTATTGCAAATAAAGATTCTCTCTCTCTCATTTGGAAAAATATGAAAAAACGGCGCTGTTTTATTAATCAATATTCACATTCCCATAATATCATAAGTTGTTTTACTTTATGATTATTCATTGCCATTTTCTCGAATATTGTTACTGAGCGACCCGAATTCAGTAAAATCCCTCGATCTTGTTCACTTATAAAATACATTGAAAAAGTTAAACATTTTTTAAATCACTTTATCGTTGATCTATCAAATATACACCTTTCGAATCACTTTTGATTTTTCAAATGCCAATGTTTTATTCCTATACAATTTCATTTTCGGCCAATTTTTCTCAACTTTCATAATGGTGCGCATTTTATGTTTTTACTCGCTTTCCATATAATTTGAAGGTGCGGCCTTTAAAAAAAAGAAAAAAGGACACTGTGAAGAGTAATGAGCTAAACGCACAATTTTGGTTAAAGTCGGAACTTGAGATGGCTCGATGAGAGAACGAATTACCTGCCCAGGTGTAATAATAATGAAGTCTAAATTCTAATCTTGATAAAACGGATTTTTAAAAATGCACTCAGAAACAATTATGAATGAATGGAAGCGAGCTTAATCGTTTCGAATAAGATGGCAGCGAATTGAGGCATACAAATTCGCAATCTTAGTTCTATCGTCATTTGTTATCTCAATTATCTACCTGACCTGAATGTAAATGGCTGATACGACTTTTTTTGATGTTTTTTTAATCAAATTTCTGTTGATACATTTTTTTCATTTTTTCTTTATTGCAAATAAAGATTCTCTCTCTCTCATTTGGAAAAATATGAAAAAACGGCGCTGTTTTATTAATCAATATTCACATTCCCATAATATCATAAGTTGTTTTACTTTATGATTATTCATTGCCATTTTCTCGAATATTGTTACTGAGCGACCCGAATTCAGTAAAATCCCTCGATCTTGTTCACTTATAAAATACATTGAAAAAGTTAAACATTTTTTAAATCACTTTATCGTTGATCTATCAAATATACACCTTTCGAATCACTTTTGATTTTTCAAATGCCAATGTTTTATTCCTACAAAATTTCATTTTCGGCCAATTTTTCTCAACTTTCATAATGGTGCGCATTTTATGTTTTTACTCACTTTCCATATAATTTGAAGGTGCGGCCTTTAAAAAAAAAGAAAAAAGGACACTGTGAAGAGTAATGAGCTAAACGCACAATTTTGGTTAAAGTGTAGAGTACGTTTCTCGCAGCGATGTCGCGGTGTATGCATCCACGAGAGTGTAGATAAGCCAGTCCCCTTGCAGTACCGAGCGTCATTCGTTCCACCTTCTCTTCGCATGGTATCGTTCCTTTTCGTGAACGAAGGTCGCTCAAGATTGAGCCACCTCTGACCTGAAATCGTTTCATAACCACCAAATGGAATTATTGACGCTTCAATTGATGACGCAGTAGATAGTCGGGACGACTGGCAGATCACGTTCAGCGGTTGCCATATAGTCAAAGACCGAAGCACTAATCAAACGGGATATCGCTGTAGCGGACGGTATAAAGCGCAGCGTTGTGAAACACTGCTGTGTGGTACTTCGTTGGATTGACATCAACTTTGCTGTATGCCAAATTAGAAATGCAGTTAAAAATTATTATGAAGGAAGAAAACGTTTGCGGGTACGCTTTTACGACAGATGATAAAGCCAGAGTTTCTAAAATTCTTTAAGCCGCTATGCCAAATTATTGCCTACTCGTTTTTCCTCTTTTTATAAAGTTAAGGCACATTATATTGGCTCCAACCTCCTCATCTGAATTCGATTGCAATCTTCTGATTTTCCATGGTTCTAGTATGAGAATGGAGTAGTGCTTTCGAGTTCCGGTTTACTACTGGAACACGCCTTGGGTACTGAGGCCCGAAATTTTGCGAGTGAGTCAATTTCACAAGCATTCATTGCCATTATCCGTTAACTCGATAAAGTTGTCGACAAAACGGACCCCCCTTCCCCGCACTTGGTTCTCTCCAATTATCTTACTAGCGAGGTGTCTACAACATAACGACTACCTCATTAACTATTTCTCAAGAGTGACTGAGGAGTGTACCATCACTGCCATCCTCTTTGGACAATGGTGCTATTTGAAGGAGCCTTTTCTTATGTAAGGAATTTTCGTAATATTTGATGCTCAAACTATAGCCTAATTATAATTTACGACTCGAATGTAATATGGGAGTCAGAAGAAATTATTCTGAACTGATCTGCATATTTCGTATACACACTTTATATTCGTGCGCCGCTCATCTTTGAACCATCGACTACCGGCTCGGATGAAATTACAACAATAACACCGATAGTATCCTCTTCTGACACAGTGACAAGTACTGTACTAAGTTAAGCATTTCTCGAATGTTGATCTACTGACAAAAAAAAAACCGTAAATGGCATAAGCCGAAAGGAAAATTCGAGGCCAAATGAGCAATAGCTAACGAGTTCGATGACAATCATCAACGGTTCACAGTCGACTGCCACTCCATACATGCGAACCACGTTGACGTGATCATAATGCCTCATAAGACGAGCCTCATGCATCATCTCTTTGATTTTCTCTTTAGCATGTGCAAATTCAGCCTCATCTTGCACCTTTTTCGCCTAAAATGTTTATGTTTTCAGTAAATACTCCATCGTTATTTTTTTCATAAAATTTTACGAACAACATTCTCATGTCATCCGTAATCATTTATAAGCTTTGAAAGCATGAAAATTCGCTATCGGTTTCTTTGATGCTCCACTTCAGTGTTCATATATGCTGTCAATTTTCAACGTTATTGTCCCAGAGTCCCATATTATAAGCATGCGCAATATGCATTGTAGGGTGCATGTTGACTGAACTAGCTAAATGGTCGGTCAAGCAATTCCGAAACAGAATAGGAATGAAATTAAATTCTTGATAAGATGTTGTCGGAAAAGTAGAGCAGAAAAAGACCTCCCTCAGCCCCCAAACTAATGAAATGAAGGACATTACAGAGTGGAAAACTATTACATAATACAACTTGATGGGATGGGAAGGGAGGGGGTGAGAGCATAACATAGCTAGAATAGGCTTCCACCTATACCTTGATGACGGAAATCTGTTTGTGAGGTTTCTGGGATAGCCCCCAAACTAATGAAATGAAGGACATTACAGAGTGGAAAACTATTACATAATACAACTGATACTGATGGGAAGGGAGGGGGTGAGAGCATAACATAGCTAGAATAGGCTTCCACCTATACCTTGATGACGGAAATCTGTTTGTGAGAATAGGTTTCTGGGAAGCGCGAAACACAAGTACGCCACCCTTTATGCGAGTAACAGTAAAACATAGAACAATCATATTTAGTTGTAACAGCAACTATTCATTCACTCGCCATTATCGCTCAACAAGGCTATCAAAGTCGCATTGTAGAACACCTCAAAGATATGTGCCCAGAGGAAAGGACGTTGTAGGGCAGAGGTTATCATTAACTTATCATTAACCATATGGTTATCATTAACCATTTGGTTCTTAAGATCAAGAGGGTAACAACCGGATTGAAGAAAGGTTCGTGATATTGCCGCGCTTTGCATCTGTCCCTCGGAACAGGTGATATTTCATAGGTGGTCGATGAGATATTCATAAAGCAACCAATACACTCAAAAAAAGGATCGAAAACACTGTCAGAAGAGCGAGGACCTGCGGATTGATTGGCTGTCTAGTGGAGACGTAATAGGTGATAAGATCCTCAAAGGATGGAAATGAGAAGTCTTCCAGTGCATACCAGTGTACAGCATCCTCCACTTTCTTCCTCTTGATAACTATATGACGGATCTAAAGCAGCGTTGTACGACACTAATGAAGGTCTCAACCGCATTAACCTAGCAAGTATGAAGCCTCCAAAGAATACTTTTCCCCTTCATTTTCTACTGTGCGAAAGGCTTATCCTTCGCCAAATGAAAACCACGCCCATGTCGAATTTGCATACGGAACACCAGATCGATTGCTCAGGCAAAAATGAACCAGCATGATGGACGAAAGCAAAAGCAATGCTAACAGCTAAATTAAAGGCGTTTGTCGCTCATCCATCTTAAAGGCACCTACGGCTACAACTCACCTGATCGTTCAGCGATAAGAGATTGGACAAATGAGTGAAGTAATGCGTTTTTTAATAAATTTCTCTGCTCGTCTGTATTCTCTCCTAGGTAGCCTTTGAAGTCGATGAACGGTGGTGATTGGCGACGAGTAAATCTCAGTGAGGGTTCATCGTTCTATTGTTTGGTTGGAATGAGCGCTTTGATGTTAGACATAACCTTCACACGGTTACACGTACTTATCAAAACACTACCGATCGCTTAGTCACTTTTTTAACGCTTTGAACGTTTATATCCATCAAAAGTCAGCGTTAAGTATCCGATCATCTTCTCACCAACTGTATCCGCCAAAGATGTTATCACAGCAATAAGAAAAACAGTCAAATTCACGCATGAGTGAAGTGAACAGAAGGATTTCACGTGGAGTACAATGAAACTTTGGGGATCTTTAATTTTCGCTTCATTGATTTTGATTATTAGTTATGTGTGATCATATTCGCTGCACGTATCGAACTGGGAGAGAGCGAGGGGAGAGGAGGGAGAAGCGGAGTCAAAAAACGCTTTCGTTATTTCCATTTTTGTGCGTCGGAGAGATGGGCGGCTCGTGAGGTCCATAAGTTTGATTTGCGGTTAGAAAAAGTCTCTAGACAAAGAATATACTGAGAGAAACGTTACTCCAACTTCGTTATATTGAAATTTCCAATCTTTCTTTTTCAGTTTCTCTTCGCAATATACAGTTAAGTTGATTTCTGTGAGAGAACAAATGATTTAAAAAATTACGGCAAGTGCATCACTGCCCGGAGCGACTCGTACCGAAACGATAATTTCACGTGGGTCGGTTGGCTTCGGTTGCGATAAGCGTAGCATATAGTCACCAGTCTAGAAATTCTTATATTACCCAAATCACCTGTTCGCTGCTATTATCTTACCCATAGGTAGAAGAGTTATCTGTTGCAAATTAAAGTATAATGTTGGATCTTGCAGCTAAACATTCGCTAATCGCGCTTATAATGGCAGGGCTCACTTTCCAGTTGCAACATAAAACGTATTGCGTGCAGCTCGATATGGAGTCATTTCTTGGTAGTCTAAGTAGTCCTAGTAATTTTGTTTATTCAGCAGTTAAAAAGAAAAACTATAAAAGGATAAACGAAAAAGATCAAATGCAAACAGTTAAATTGTGCAAACGACCCTGAACATCCAGAACAAATTCTCTATGATAATCTGATGTGAGAGCCGTTCCAAGAGGTCATTTAAAAGCCTTAACTTCTTAATATGATTTGGACGGTGCCATACGTGTACCGACCAGCTCAAGCATGACCTGAGACCAAATGGTAACTACGTGATCTCGAAGTTAGATCAAAAGACAACTTCGCGCTGGTAATGTCTGAGGGATCCTAAGATTTTCATCGATCAGCTGATCGATGAAAATCTTCAAAGTGTACAGCCCCCATGGTAAACTTGAATGCACAGTTGTGTGCGAAATGGTTTAGGCGTCTTGCGCAGTGCCACGCTTCCAACACAATAGCGTTGAAATGATGGCAGCACAGATTACAAAGGTATTTGCGTTGAAGTTATCCGTGCTTAACCGTTCAACTTTCAGGGAGCCTAGCTTTTAGGCTTCAATGGTATCAAGCAGAGAGTTGATATGATTTGTCATACATTTCGATTGTACCGCAGTTGACATTAAATAAGGACTCATTATGTGTAAAATCGGAATTATAAGTGATTTACATATTTTCATGAGTGGTTACCCGTAAGGTGTACAATAACCATCCGCATTTTGAATACGGACATGGAATTTTTCTGAGGATCCACAAGACGTTACTTAAACAGCACAAGTACCAACAATAAAACTTCTTTTTTCTTTTATCAAGTGTACACCTTGGTTTAGTCTTTCCCGCCCCATGTTAATTCATCAAACCCGTAAACGGAAGGTCTCACCCTTGGTATTTAAACAAATCCGGAACTCAGTAGGGCGTGAGGGTACAGAACCATTACTTCTACTTCAAGACTCACATCACGATCATATTTTACGTACTTCGTATCCGCAAAATAAGGTTATACAAAATAATGCAAAAAAAAATCATCTAAAATTTCACGCATAGTTGACGATAAAAGCGATCATAAGAGCATACGTTAGCCAGTAGTTCTGCGACATCCTCTCTCGGCAAGAGGCCATGATAAGCATCGTCCTCTTCCAGATTCTTCGGTAACTCTTCATCCACTTCAGTCATCCCTGCGATCAGGTCAGTCTCAGTCTTAGCTTTTTCACCTCTAATTCACCGTCAGTCCTATTCTCCTTCCTTGTTTTTTAAACCCCTCCAGTGCTGCTTTAAACCCCTCCAGTGATCCATCCTTGTTTTTTAAACCCCTCCAGTGACTCGTATAAACCGGGTCCCACAGTGGCGTAGTCTCCAGTATTTACTAGGGTAAATTTGACACTCACTCCATTTGTATTATGTGCAGTATACATTAAATGTTTCGGGACAATACCTCCAGTACTTCACAGGGTTATTTTTGCCCACAGTTCTATGAGCGGTGCTAGTTTACCTTTTTACTTTCAATGCTTTGGATTGAGAATAAAACAACCGAGCAGACCTGTATGATGCGGTAATATCGAGCAACCCATAAAATGGGGAGTGGGGCAGATAGGATGGGAGTGGGGAAGGAGGGTAGGGTGGATGGAGCAAGAAGTTTTTATAGACATCCCGGCACAAGAAGTTCTTATAGACATGCCAGCATGTCATTAGTTGACAACGTTCAGAGTGCTCACCCTCATATGGTGAGTGTACCAATGAACGTTTACCAATAAAGATTTAAACAGCTCTTTACCTCGGCTTTGAAAATACTTTACGTTAAACAATTGCAGCGCCTTTACGGCTTTCAACCAAGCATTCATAAGCGTTCATGTTGCAAGGTTTTCATATATTGTTCCTTATTTTTTTTCGGTTGAACGGCAAATTTAAAAAAAAAAAACAATGATACTAATTCAGGACACAACAACCCATGCATATTTTACGCCACAGTGGTAGTCGCTATACTCAGCC